>VZZY01013309.1:322145-345364 GCA_013400335.1 Eurystomus gularis | reverse complement strand
ATTTTTGAAACTCTTCTCAGTAGGGTTGAAGCTAATGGCAAAGATCCCCCTCACATATCATACAAACAACTACTTTTAGAAGTTACAGTTTACTATAGCTTCCCCTTAGCTAAGTTAGTTATAGTCCTGGTGTTTCCAGATTTAAATTGAACATGGGCCAAGATCGGCAACACATTCCTTTCGTGACACTAAATCAGCTGCTAGCTTCTTCCAGAGCAGCCTCCCTCAATCTTTTGTGAAATGACACCCCCATCTAATATTTCTGAGCCAGATTGCCAGAAGGGTTTTCACTTGCAATCAACTAAGAGTCGGAGAGAATTTGGACTAGTCTTCAGCTGCATCAGTTTCCCCTTTAATTTGTTTGGTGGTCCAAGAATACTGAAGTGTTTGGTGGAGTAAAGTTGCTTTTGAGAATCGGTGCTGGTAGTTGTGACAGGTCTGTGCTAACAGCAGTGAAATTCATTGTTCGCTTTTCTGCCAGGCTTGGAGTACAACAGGCTCAAGTTGTGGCACCGGGAAGAATGGAGACTTTCATCTCACTAGTCATTTAATGTTATATTTCTAATTTGATTGTACTCACACTGAGTAATGGGAGGGAAATCACAAACGCTTCTCATGAGAGAATCCAATGGAACTTGAAGCAACAGGGCAGGATGTGTAGCACAACTAGAAAGGCAGTTTTGTTGTCCCAGAGGACTAAAGGAATTGTGCAGCTGAGTTTTGCTGATGTATTCTTTAGTGTTCAGGGTTTTTCTGTAGGAGCACTAACATCTTAACTTGTCCCAGGCCCAAGGGACAAGGGAGGCGTTACGTAAGGGTTGCTGTTAGCCAGTAGCACTCTTCTCCAAGTCTAAGGTTGTGTTACACTGCAGTGTTAAAAGAGCTCTCCATGACATCTGGATTCTAATTAGAGTACAGTTCTTTAAACCTGAAGTGTTTGGACCCACGGTCTCCATTCTTTCCAACCTGGTAAGAAGTTTCATGGCAGAGGTCCAAATTGAATGACTGAGGTGCTAGGATTGGTTTAAAATCAAAGTATTTTCACTTTTTCTAGATCTGTTTCCCCAAGTTGGCAACTGACATTCATTCACAAACTTTAGCTACCTTGGGAGAGGCATGAATCCTCCTAACCATACTGGGGAAAAAAAACCCAAACCCCAAATTTCCCCCCCAAAAAAGAGAACAAAACTAAGCAAGGACAAATAAAATGTCTACTGCTTCAAACCTACTGTCTTTGAAGATGACTATTTACCCCTACGAAAAAAAATTCACCTGTCAGAAGCTGAAAAAATTCTTACAAACACTGACTGTAGATTTTTTTAATGTTTAGTGTAAATAGTAATTTTAAGCCTTTCCATGCTGCATCACTTAATTCTAGAAATGCTTATTCACAGCTACTTTTGCTTACATCATTAACCATAACATAGAATTTTTTGTCAATAACATTTATTTTACAGTAAAATCAGTGTATTACAGAGGGCCTCAGAAAACACTGTTTTCCTCACCCTTCCTTGTCTGATGACTGTGAATGTCTTTAGGTGTCCATAGATTTGCCAGTTCTTAAAGAAAAGGGGTGGGTTTTTTTGTACTTCAGGGAAGAGAAATAGTAAGGCAAATGGACACAATTCCAGTTCTCACTTACTTTTCTGGGTTTCTATCTATGGAAACTAGTCTCTAATGAGGAAGAGATTGGCCTACACGTTCCCCTAGGTGATCTCAAAGAGTCATGTCAGGTCTTCCTAGGGTTCAAGAAACCAAGTAATTGAAGCCTGCTATCTGTGAGAGTGCAGCCTGCACTAGGCACCGCATCCAAAAAGCTCTGAATTCTTTGGCAATGGCCACTTTGCTGGGGAAGTTTTAAGGATAATTTTATTCAAAGTTTAGGTAGCGATTGAAATGGCTCCCTGAGGAACTGCTTAAGACGATTGTTGTAGATGGCAAACTACTGCTTCATCACTATCAAGGTGGCATTTACCCTGCAGAGAGATCCAAGAGTCTGGGAGCTCTGAAATGTGTTTAATCATAGACATGCCCTTTAAATTGCAGTGGGATCCTTACCCATACCCATAGCTATTATGAAACTTCATAACATCCTGTAATTTTATCAGCTTTTTCTAAGCTTTCAGGAACAAGAAAAAGCACTGTGCACATCATCTTCTAAGTAGACTTCACCTTATGGTGAGACATTCATTACCTGCCTCAAGTAAGTGGAAGTTATCACTTTGTCTAGTCTTGAAAGACAGTAACTGTTAGGAATAACTGTTACTTACATTCTCATCTTCCAGATAAATTATTTTCTTGGTTGAAAGAGAACAGATCGGCTTCCACTTTTGGGGAGAAGTTATCAAACTGAGTAATTTACCATTTCAACAGCACTAGCAAAGAAGCTGGCAGCACAGGGTGGTGGGAGATTGTCTCCTGTACCTATACAGAAGGAGACTGGGACTAGCCCAAACCAGACAGTCTTTGCCCCTGCTGAGGGAGAGGGTACTTTGGGAAATGGGCAGATATCTTCCTCCTAGTCCCATTTCTTTCTCAGAATGAGCCCCAGCTCCTCTCAGGGTATTGCTGGTGGAGAAGCAGTTGTTCCTCACAGAACTGGCGATGAAGGGCAGAGAACTGGATCTCCAGGAGAAGCAGTGACTTGAAGTACAAATTGATTCCTTGTCATTCTTCTTTTCCTCTGAAACCCTACCAACCATTTCTGTTGCACAAGGTACTATGGGCCTCATCTCACTGCCACCCCAAACCTGCTTTATCACAGCACTGAGGTTTTGCTGCTCAATGGAGTTTTGAGCCAGCAAAATTTAGTCTGATCTGTTCTTCTGGGGAGCTTTGAATCCGCTCTGATCTGTCAGAACCAGAGTGGGCACCACATAGTCCCTTCGAACACCCAAGGTAGCTGTTAAAATAGGGGTCATCAGCTGATGAAATACAATTTGCAGTTATCAGAGAATCCCAGCGTGGTAGGGGTTGGAAGGGACCTTCAAGGATCATCTAGTCCACCCCCCTGCTAAAGCAGAGTCACCTTATATAGAGCAGCATGTGTCACACGGGTGTCCTATGTGTGTTTCCCAAACTCCTTGCTTAGCTTGGCATTCCTATGGAGGAAGCTGTGGTTCATGTTTTTCCTCACCAGTGGTCACATTACTAGAAATGTGTCATGCTCACTGGGCCCCTGCTCTCTCAGGGAAAGAAGCGGTAAATGAGGAAAGAAACTTCACAGGGTTTTCTGCTTCACTTTCCACCCCCCTACTCTCAGAGCAGCTCTGCTTTAGAAGAGCCATGTGCTCAGATTCTGAGTTCCTGTTTTCTGCTCTGCTGGCTCTCTGAGGGGCCACAACATAACACAAGTGTCATTTATACTCGTTTCCTGTACATGGTACTAGGACCTTTCAGGTTCAATATTCACGTTTGCCTAAAGTCATTACTGCATCTGCTAAGTAGTGAATAATGAGGTTGCCAATAGAGCAGCACTTTATTCATTTCATGAGGAAAATCTGCACTGACACTTAGCCGGGAGTCTATTTTGAATTTTTCTGACTATTGATCTACGTTCTGAAGTGCTCCTCAGACCTTCTGTCTCTTGACCTGATCATAATTTTTAGTCCTTCATTTACCATGAATTAAAGGTTCATTTCCAGTAAGCCCAAGTAAAGCCCTGGAATGTTGCCTAATTTTCTGGAAAATACTGTAACTGCTGTTTTCAGAAAGACATTTAGACTTACATCCTTCAGAGGCTTGGGGCCAAATACTGACTTCATTTGCACCATGATAAGTCTAACGTAATTATTCTACTTGTAGTGGAACCTTTCTCTCTTGTCGCCCTCTCCCTTTTGGGGGTTTGCAGAATATTTTAAGGAGTAGTCATATTTTCCCATGAAAACTTCTCTAGGAAATGGTCAGCAAGTGGCAAATCTCACATGATTTCCCTGGATGAGTCACTGAAAAGACACATATATCAACTAAATTATCGCTTGGCCTCTGGTATCCGATGTCTCAAGATCTGTTCTGTGTAAGGTGTCTCAGAAACTAGAGAAATATTATCTGGCACCTTTCTAACTCCATTTTGAGCAAAGAGTCTATTTCCTCATCCTCATTAGATTCTTATTTCTGAGCAAGAAAGTCTGTCTGCTCAGAGAATGGGGGGGAAAAGGGAGAGTTGCAGATCTATGGCCAGGATGTTCCAAAGCCCCATGCTGCAGCCGAACGGTGATGCCATAGCATAGATCCACAGCTGTATTTGCAGCTATGAGCTAAACAACATCGAGCACGAAGGGAAATAGGGTGCCTGTGCAGAGGGCACTGAGAAGTCAATGTGCACATTAGAATTCAAAGCACTCCTCTGTGTTTTCTGTCCCCCGAGACCAGGCCACAGATGGCTTGCAAGACGTACCTCAGCCTTTTGAATGTGAACTTGGAGCTGCCAGCTGATGCCTTCTTTCCCACTGCTGGTTGCAGAGTCTGGCTGGTGGAGATCAGACAATATTACAATGTCAAATTGCCTGTTATGCCTCCACCACATGCTTGTGCTTTAAAAAATACCCTCAAAATCTCAGATGTAAAAGCATCCCCACATATTCCTTGGGCTAAATCATTGCAGTTAGTGAGCATGGGTAAGGGAGACCAACTTCTAGGGCGTTGTTTTCCTTGTCACAAACACCATTTTAATTACATCTCCTGTGGCCAAGCAGCACAGAGAATACTGACTTTAAACAAACATGTTGATGGAGGGTTTAAAACGAATGCTGGTAGGTCCATTTTGGTTTACTTTCTGGCTTTTAAGCAGAGGATTTGCTCTGATAATGTTTCCAAGTTGTGTTCTAAATCCAGGAAAGCTTGAAAAGCTTAGAAATGCATCACCTAGCTCTGGAAATCTAGAAGCCCCTGGAACTAGATCAGCAGCTTAAATTCACGTCCCTGCCCATGGATGAAGCAGTCATCATCTTTTAGAAAAATACGGCTTGTAGAATCAGATACAGAAATCTCGTCTCCCTCAACAGGAAGAAGTTGGGTTGAAAGAGAAAGAAATGGGTTCGCAGGAATAAAACAAAGGGAAACAAGCTATTTACACATCACATGCTGGCGGGCTAAGGGAAGGGGCTTGCTTGAGGAAGAGAGCTATACTGGAGGGGAAAGAAGCACCCAGAGAGGCAGAAGAGCTCAACAGCACAGAGGTAGAAGGATAAAGCTGCCTTAAATCTAGCTCATCCCTTAAATCTAGGTCATCCCAACTTGGAACAGGAATGAAACGAGTTAGTTCCAAGCTCTGCATGTATACAGACAAAGCAGGCTGCCCAGCAAACAGATTTAGGAAGTTGAAAAGCATTTTGAACAACACTGACAAGAAGTGGCAGAAGAATCCTTGTTCTCATTCTGTAGGCAATAAAATGGGCCACACACAAAGCTGCTTATTTCCTCTGCGTGCCTTGTGTCATCTAGTCCACGTGTCAGCCTGCACCAGATACCTGCCTGTGCCTGCTCACCTTCCAGATGCTGATGTTGGCCTGAAAACCCCCATGCACCTCGCAGGGAGTCTTGTCTACTGTCTGCTCACTTGGTGAGGATGGGCAGATATAATCTGTCCCCAGAAATTTATATTCTCTAGGTTTAGTTCAAGCTTTAAGAGGAATTTTTGAAAATTTTGAAAAACTGTTCAGCTGGAGTTGCTTAAGGGAGGAGGCTTTGCCAAGACAGTACAAAGACAGCAACTGAACTTCAGCATTTGCTTTTATCAGACAAAGTGACTGAGACAGGCACCTAAAAATCCCAAACCAACAAACTCATCTTGTTAGAAATATTGGATAATTTTCAGATGTGTGGATTTCAGGGCAGCTCTCTGTGTGGATCCAGGTACAACTGCCTGTCTGTTCAACCCTGGTGATCTAAAGCTTCTCTTCTGTGCAGTCACGGCCGCTGCAGTTGCTTTCTTGGTTACTTCCTCTCCCAGCAATCCCTATCTCTGCCCCTGCCCCTAAAATGTGTGCAGAATGCTAGTCAAAATGAAGAGTAATAAAGTGGTAGGAGCCATTTCTAGTCGAGCTCTCAGAGTATTGTGGTGTGGAATCCAAGAGGATTAAGATGATGCAGCTACAGCCCACGCTTGCTATAGACAGCAAAGTTTAAACCAAATTAGACTGGCAGTCTGAAGGAACTGAGCCACATAAACACATTTTGTCCTTTGTTACTTTTCTAAAAGAAATAAAATCAAGGCCATTTTGGGATACAAAATTAAATAGCTGCATCTGGCAATTAGGAGAATGAGAGGAATGGTGGAAGGCCTGAAAGAAGGCTGCTTTGATGGTCATATCCTTTCCTGCTTTCTATATATGGCTGGGATGGGAGCAACCAGCAGGATGGGATGTAGTCAGTGCTTCCATGAAGTTCCTAGGTTTGATACACGTCCCGTTTGCCAAGCGCTGAAACTCTAAAATTCCACCTCTCTGAGGTATTTTCTGCTTTGCAGGTGAATTACGCTGAAGAGTTCTGACATCCTTTTGAAGGCTTCCTGCAGGAAAGATGACATTTCAAACCTATGTGTTACCTGAACCTTGATCACTTCTTGTCTGCTATTGAAATATATGACCCAAAAGTGCTTCCTTATAAATTAGGCGCTCATCATGCATTTTAACCTCCTTGGAGAAAATTATGCAGGCCTTGGAGTTGCCTGCGTGAGTTATCTTTTATTCATTAGAATCCTAAATGTTATTGAAATGTATTCTTAATTATTCCCTGCTGAAAACAGTAGTGTTCTTGAACAAGTATTTTGCATTTGTTATGTCCTGCCGCTAACATAGTTAATAATGTATATGATAATAAAATAAGAAACTATCAGAGCAGAATGAGAACTTATTAATATGATTCAATTTAAGAAAATTGTTACTTCTGGCTTTCACAACCTGCAAACAACATTGTCTGAATACTTCAAGCGTGCAGAATCTTTGCTGTAGATCTAGCACAGAAATCACAACATTGCCGGAAGGGAAGCTGGTAAGACATCACCTGCTCTCCCTGCAATCAGACCCTTTAAAATCACTTCCTGCAGTAGTACTTAGTCCAACCGATGTGGCCAAAAGCTTTCAAAAGCAGTATTTGTGCATATTTCAGGAATTAATGATTGCTTATTCAAACAGAGAATCATGACCTCTAAAAACTATATTTTTGCTTCAGCATTTCCCCGGTCTTTCCTCTTTTTCCATCACCCTCCCTCTGTGCACAAACCTACTTTTCATTTGCTGTCCTCTGCATGGGAAACCAAAAGGTTTCTAAAAACTCAAAAGCTGGTTCTGGAAAACTGTACTATATTCAGGGTCGGTCTCCTGTAGGAAGTCTAGAAGCATCAAAAGAGTCAGTAAAAATTACAGCCTTTTGTTGAGTTGCATTTCTTGTGCAGCTGCATCGTACCCCTTTGACTCACCACACGGCGCGGGTGATTTGCCAGCATGTCCAGATCTTTTTCCTTAGTCATTTCCAGCTGGCTGCAATTCCTTAAATACAAGGCTTTGCATGCTGTGCAATTAAATATCACCCAGTTCCTGTGCTGCCATCCCCAGGGTCTGTCATTTCATTCTGTAGGTTATTTCAGTCTTCTCTGATATTGATAACATGGCCCATCTTTGACATGGACAAGCATCACCTCCCACATCTTTTTAGTGGCAAGGGCAAAATTAAATATTAAAGAGGAAGGTACTCCCAATTTCAGACCTTGACAAGACCAGCGAGGAACCAATTTTCAGCCTTCTTTTTTTAGCACAAATTATCAGTTCCTTAGTTTAATCAGATCCCTCGCTGGTTCGTACTGCACTAAATGTTTTCCTCAGACTGAAATACTTAAAGTGCTATTTAAACACAGCAGGTCTAAACTACCTGGAATTTCTCATCAGAGAAGATACTGGCGTGATTTGAAAGATGTGCTCCTGGTAACCTGATACAGATTATTATCTCAGTGTCACTTGGTCTTCAGTATCTCCTTAAAATGTATCCTAGTCTTAAAACTTGTTGAAGATAGACCAACAGGCTCATAGTTGCTTAGATTTTCCAGCTATGTGGAGGTCAGTTGTCAACTGCTCCCTCTAGCATTTCTTTCAATATCTAGGAATTATAGTGCTATAAAAGTTGGGTTGGATGGGATCTCCAGAGGTCATCTAGTCCACCTCCCTGCTCAAAGCAGGTCCAATGAGATCAGGTTGTGCTGGCATGTGTCCAGTTGAGTCTTAAACATCTCTAAGGAGGGACGGAGATTCCACAATCTCCTGGGCAGCCTGCACCAGCATTTGAGCGCTTTCATGGCAAAAGTATTTTCTTTATATCTAATCACTTTCCCATGTTCCAACTTGAGTCTGTTGCCTATCATCCTACCACTGTGCACCTTCAAGAAGAATCTGGCTCCATCTTGTCTGTATCCTCTGATCAGATAGCTGTAAGCCGCAGTAAGGACTCCCTGCAAATGTTTGCTTTTCTAGGTTCAACAAGCCCACTTGCCAGTGAAAGACTGACACATGTTGCCCAGAGAGGTGGTCGATGCCCCATCCCTGGAAGCACTCCAGGTGAGGTTAGACAGGGCTCTGAGCAACCTGCTCTAGTTGCAGATGTCCCTGCTCACTGCAGGGGAGTTAGACTAGATGAGCTTTAAAGGTCCCTTCCAACTCAAACCATTCTATGATTCTGTGATCATGTTCTCCAGCTGCCTATCTTGGTTGCCACCCACTGGACTCACTCCAGTATGTCAGTGTCTTTCTTGTACTAGAGAGCCTGATATTGGACATTATATTGCAGAGAGGTCTTACAAGTGCCACACAGAGGGAATTATCACTTCCCTCCATCTGCTGGCTACACTAACACAGCCCAGGTTGACTCTAGCCTTCTTTGGTCCAAGGGCACATGCTGATTCATGGGAACTTGTTTACCTGGACCTTCAGGTCTTTTTCTGCAGCTGCGTCCCAGACAGTTGCCCCCAGCCTGTCTGGGTTGCAAGGGCTCATTCCATCCCAGATGCAGGAATTTGCACTGGCTTTTGTTGTGCTACCCAAGGTTGCTGTCAGCCTGTTTCTCCAGCCTGTTCAGGTCCCTCTGACAGCAGCCCTGCCATCCGGAATGTTGACAGCTCCTCCCAATTCTGTGTTGTCTGCAAACTTGCTGAGCATACACTCTGTCCCATCATCCACATTGTTAAAGAAGACATTAGACAGTGCTGATCCCTGAGGGACACTAGGCGTTGCCGACTGCCAGGGAGACTTTGCATAAATAGGTATTATCAAAGCCCTAGATGTTCTTTGAGCAATTTAAGTTCTGATTCCACCACAGATGTGTCAACTGGCAGTTACCAGAGAGGACTTAATCGATCCTACCTTTTCCTCTGTGTTCTTTATTATAGCCATTCCTGAAAGCTGAGGCAATAGCAACGTGTTTTCTCAGATAATATTCAAAGCACTCTGTATTTTGGCAAATCAAGTCTCAGGCGGTATTCCGTGCGTAGGGGCCGTTTGTACTGGGTTATTTCTCTCTGCACATACTTGAGTGTAATAAATCCCATTACAGTGGTCACAGCAGGGTTGCAGTATCCATGCTAACTTTAATTTAGCTAGCAGCAGTATGAGTGCAGCAGCAGAGATTTGGTGGCACGTTCTCCAGTGCAAACTAGCAGCCATATTAGAGCTTACTCTTGTCAGAGCTGGCTGCCACATCTCCTTGGTGAGTGTTAGCAGCGCCAGCAAGGTAAGTGCCGGTGTAATGATACCCCTGTTTTGCAGTCTAGACAGATTCTGGCTGCTTATGTCTGTTGCTATTAAACTGTTCAGCTGCAGCCAGCCTATGCTTGCCTGATACTGAGGAGTTTTACCTTGTCTTTTGCCACTTTGGGGAAGTAGGACACAAAAGTTGCTCTATTTTTCCCAGAAGTAAACCAGTGAACACAATGGCTGCTGAAACCTGACAGCTGCTGATCCAGTTACCAATTTTTTTCAACAGCTATTATATCGCTAATGGATAAAGTCTGATAGTACAAGCTGTTTAAATCAATCAGCAGAAAACAAACGAAATCAACCAGTGGGAGCAGTGGAAAAGATCTTTGGTTATGGTTTTTGATCTGCTCATTTTAAGTTGTGAGCAGAACTTCTGTCATATGCCTCACTTATTTACATCACCAAACAGTCCTTTTTATTACCCCAGGTATTACTCAGCTCTTACGTTTTCTCTCTCCATATTCCAGAAGCCAGCAGATCTGAGAGAGATTCATGTATCTTACTCAGCCTTGCAATGACATCACCAGGGGTCAAGATAGATGCAGTCTACAAAAAGTACTGACCACTGTAGTGGCAGTTTCCCAGTGGAGCTTAGTTTGAGTATATAGTTCTGGGACCACCATTCAGGTTAGACAAGTTAAGTATGTTGGAAATATAAAACATTGGCTAAACCCAAAGAACTTCAGACTGAAGAACTCTTTACAATAATAATTTCTCATATTCCACATATTAATGTTTTTTCCCCCCAACAAAATATGTACAATTAAAAGCATTTTAACAGAATCGATCTGGAGATAATTAAAAAGGCCATCAAGCCAAAATACAGCAGTGGCCTGACACAGAATATTTTTCTAAGTGGTAACATTAAATTATCCTTTTCACCACTACCTCATGAAGGAAGACCAAAAGATAAAAGGCAAGAAGCAAAACTGAAAGCAGAAAATATTGTGTCCATTGTGGACACTCAGAAAACTTTGGACAGTTATGCTCACAGCCAGAATAACTGACCGATGCTGAAATATTCACTTGCCAGAGTAACAAGAATCACTAGACTAAAAAAGAAAAATACAATTACAGCACATTTTAATATCGGCATTATTGGATATGGAGTTTCTGCTCTGTCGTTTGTTTTGACAAAGAAGAGAAAGCAATTACAGAGCTGAACCACGTTTGCATCACTTGTATTTGTAAAGCCTTCAAGTTAAAAGTCTGTGTGGCACCAGACCGGGTAATGTGTTAAAAGATGTTTAAAATGTCCAGGAATAAAGACTGAGTTCAATTCTTTTCTTAGAATACTCTTCAACATCAAGAAGTAGTCAAAGTAAAGCATGTTTGATGTTAAGTAATATTTCTGCTCTCCATCTTACGTAAAGATAAAATTCTGCTAGATGAGATAGGTATGGGGAGATTCTAACCCTGCAGGATTCTGCCTTACCAAAATAATTGCTCAGCTACAGCTGGAACCTGAAGAGAGAAACACACAAAGAGAAACGGAAATAATTAGAGGCAAGGCTGAGATACTAAGTGCAGTCTTTTGTTACACTGTCTTTCTGGAGAGAAAATTCATAGAACAGCTGTTTGAGAGGCACTGCCTGGGATCACACAAGATAAAAGAATAACCTTGTGGGCAGATCTGTCTGACCTGATCATTTTCAGGTTTTTAGAGCAGGCAGACAATGAAGTTGTCTCTTCCTCTTCAGGCAAGAAACTCCACAATATACAACTACTGCTGCAGCTTCTTCGCGTCTGAAGTTTCATCTGTGTTCCATCAGGGTGCTCACTAACGAATGCCTTTGTGCCTACGTTCTGTTGACTTTGGGGGTGAGAACAGCACAGAATCATGAGACATGGGCTGCAATTCCAACAGGGGTTTGTCCTGTAATAACAATGGTAGGCTGAGGAAAGGCAGAGACATCATAACTCGGACTCTTTATATTTGGTGGGTTGGAATCTGATCCTTCTACCATTTCTCTTAGTATTTTTTTTTGGAGGATGTGTGCTGGTTTACACTAAATTTTGCAACTTTAAACCCACTTTGCCAGACCGCTATTCTAATCTTTGTGCGCTGCTGCCAAGCGACACATAGCAAAGTCTTTCGGGGAATGAGATTAAACACACCATGAGTCTCCATTTCTAATGAAAGCTCCATGGGAACACCGCTGGGATCTCTGCTACTCTGCTGCAGTCCAAGTTGTGACAGCCCGTGTGCATCCCTTTGTGCATTCGGGAGACAGCAGTATTGTGGATACAATGAGGAGTATTGCGCTTTAGGGCATTCATTGCAAAGAATAGCAATGTTTTTCCTCTGGCCTCAAAGCCACTTGTTTACCCACCTCCTTTGTTCGGAACTGAAACGTTTAGCTTTAAAACCTGAGAGAAAAACTGTCATTTTTTATTTATCAGCGGTAGGAAAGCCACACAAAACCACTGTCTCTTTCAATAGGCATATTTGTTTAAGCACCCAGGGTGTTAAATTAGCTTTCTCATCTAGATGTGTTTTAATACCCCACCCATCTATCGGCTGGGAACAAAACAGGCCATAACGCAGTGTTGCCTGCTGTGAGAAGTGCTGTGGTGAATTAGATCTTAAGTAGATCACATTACAAGAGCCAGTATCACAAGAGTGACGTCTGTTGAACCCTTTTACTGACTGGACTGTGGACTGCACATTTGTTATAACAGTAAGTCATTATGTATATGAGAGAGGGGAAAAAATATGCCCAACGCTGCTGCTGCTAGATTTTTTTTGAAAATACATATTTTATCAGTTCTGATGTTTATTTAACATTTTCAATGAGAAAGCTGTTAAGAGGCTGCAGGCTACTACATTTAATCAACAAATTATACAGTGTAAGAGCTTGAAGGCTCACTAGAAGTCTACAGTTAAATAGTGTGCCCCCTGCAGGGGATTTCCAGTTGGCCAGGGTGGAACACTCCAAAAGAAAACATACTTTCAATGCATTGTAAATAGAAGCCTCTAAATGTTAGTACTCTTAGAGAATCACAGGTCATTGTACAATCTGTTAAGAAGCAAGCATTTGCTCCTTATGTGCATGATACCAAATAAATACACACATACGGAAAGCACAATCTCTCTTCACTCACAGAAGGTTTAACCCATAAACCTGACTCGGACTTGTACAGTGGTTTTAGTTTTTTAAGTATAGGCAGGCATAAAAAGAGACACTGAAGTTTCACAGCACACCATGTGCAGGTCTGGCTTTAGTTGTCCTTTTTTCCCAGTTGCACATGGTCCCCACTAAAGGGTCAGAAAGCCTTGAAAAGATTTACTGCGTTACCTGGAATAGGTGGCAGTCTGGTTTTGATTGTTCCTTTGACACACCTCAGCTCATCTTCATAGCTGCCATCTGGCTTGGTTTTACTTCTCATGCAGGGAGGTGAAGTAAATCTGGCACCAGTGTAGCTGAGAGCAGAATGTAAGAGACAGCTTACTTTGTGCCAATTTAATGGCAATTTGTATTTTTTTTAATAGTCTTTAAATGTGTACCTAATGTTAGCAGCACTTCAGTGGAACTCAAATATGTATTACATGTAAGGATGTTTTCCTCATTCAGAGCTTGAACTTGACTGTGGGCAAGAGGCAATCCTTGCTATCTGACTTCTAAAAAGGGCTAATTCTTCATCATCATGCTGATGTAAACCTGAAATAACCCCACTGAGCTTACTGGGGAGATGGCAGAGTCCTCTTTGTGTATCTGAAATCAGCCTACAAAATAAGCACAACCAATACAGGCTACTTGAAAAGGTCTAAGAATCTACTAAGTCTGCCATTGCATACAGAAAAAAAAAAAATCACTTAAATGCTGTTTCAATTTCAAATTCCATTTTAGAACATCAGTTTTTGAGAATAAAAGGGCAGATTTCAGTGGCTAATATTATTTTCAAGCTTCTGGAAAGGAATATCAAACTATTGGAAGCGGGGATGGGTAAGCAAAGTCTGAAAATAGAAAACTCTTTTCATTTAAAGGCTGTCAGGAAAATAGCTCCCCTCCACCCGGGTCTCCTGCAGCTGTGACAGCAGCAAGAACTCTAGTTCATGACTGTCAGTGAGAGAAGGGCAAGTTGCTCTATTTTCTCCACCCTTGGGCTACAACTCACAGTGTGTATAGATGTTTGGTGCTGGGATGTGGATGTGAACCCCAGTTCTCCCATAGCACAGATGTGGAGAGGAGGTTCCAAATGGGGAGATGTTTGTAAACCTTTGAACAAGTGACAGATGGAGTATTTATGCTTGGCCTGGCTGGCTGGTCCGTTCCGTGTATTCCTTACCATGCTGTACATAAATGAGTAGTTTGATGGATCCCTCAGGCCTTGATCCCCAGGTAGGACCTGCGATCCCTCAGGTATGATCCTAAACCATATTTAAGCAGGCATGCTGCTTTTTCTGTGGAGCAGTAGTAAAATTATTCCTGTCTCTCCTAGATCTGAAAATTAAGCTGTTAGGACAGCTGCAGCTGGGTCACTCTTCATTTGGGATTGTGGGATTAATCAGTTCCTTACTGACAGCTCCATTCATATGAATACGTTTGTTTTCAGACATGTACTTGAGCTAAGAAGCATTTGGGCCATTGCTTGGTTGATTCCTTTCATTATGGGCAATATGATGCTCAGGCATACTATTTGCCTTACTGAGCTATTCTCTGCAGTGACCGTTATCAAATGCTCTTTTTTTATCATCACACAGTGCACAACTCATTTGTCTCTCTCACATTCCTGACTCAATACCCTCCCATCTTTTCTTGATCTTGTCCTGCCCTTGAAACATGCTAGTTAGCTGTATGCAAAAACCGACAAGACAAAGAAGTCACAGTTTTTCTGAAAAAAACCCCCAAACCATGAGTTCTCAGAGCGACAATGACAAATGATTTATTCTGGCAGGCACTCTTCCTGAACACTGAGTGCTGACAGTTTGTATTCATGCTAGATAGGGGTGACCTTTAGGGCTGTCATTTGGCCTCTTATTTGTTCATTTAACCTAAAAAAAAATCATGCTGTCTTTAACATACTAAAAATAAAAGTATTACATTTCCCCTTACAACATATGCAATAAAGGGTAATCTCCAAGTAACCTTTTTAGCATCTGTCATTTTACAGAGCAATTCAAAAGTTACAGTTTTCTTCAAGCAATCGCCAGACCCACTGAAGCAGACTTTGTTGCCATCCCTTTGCGTGTACTGGATCTTCGTGAAGGCGTCATTCCCCTGACCTGCTGTCACATTCCAGCTTAGTATCCTGGTCCCTTTCCTCCTTTGTTCATGTTTGCCACACTTCACACGTATCTGCACCAACAGCGGAAATCTCTGAGGAGCTGATCGTTGAGAGCCAGCGATGCTATTTGTAGAATATTAAAAGCACTGATTAATACAGAACACAGTTCACTGGGGAAGGTGTCACTGGGCATGGCTGTAAACAAGAAATCTTGCCAGAGGCTCGTATGGGAAGGAAATACGTGTTATGGTCCTGAAGGCACTAGTGGACCTTAATGGTCCTGACCAGCCTCAGCCAGTGCCGCCATCCAAACCCCTGCCTGTGGACACAGGAGCCCATTTAAGCTCAGTCTGGGACCTTTAGTCCTGGTGTGTACTATGCTGTTGGGGTGCTGGTGTCCAGTTCTTGCCATGTTCTTCCACACGGTTCTTCCAGATACCTGTCTCTAGGATTTCAAAAGCCTGATGCAAGTATGTCTTTTTCTGATAACCTTTATGCAGTTTAAAATCAGGAGTAACTCCACTGAAGGCAGTGGAACTATCTCCCTATGTATGAAGTGCTACTACGTTATATTTCCAGAGGAAAGAAAGAGAGCCTTGAAAAAGGAGTAAGGAGACAACTTTAAGAAATAGCCCTAGAGTTCAGGAAAGCGAGGACACTTGTGAGCTGTGAGGAAGGCTGTAATAATGTATTACCAATTCATTAACAAAACTTGAATGGCAAGCAACTGTAAACGCCTTGCCAAATCATGATTCTTGGACCTGCCAATTCTGCTTCAAGTGCTAGCAAAAACAAAGATCTGTCCAGAACTTTACTCCCCAGGACTGGACCTAAAATGCTTTTTCTTTTTTTTTTTCTTTCTTTCTTTTTTTCTCTAAGAAAAGATGTTAGAAATGGGTTTAGGAGTTCACATCTGGGAGGGTGATGGGTTTGATAGCTTCTCAGCTGTTCTGAGCTCTCTAAGCAGTGCAGGACACTCTGGCCCATCACCCTTAGGATGTAAGCAAGCTTCTTGTGATCTAGAAATTCTTTCCTACAAGTCCTTGCATCTGGCTGTGTGCATGTTTATTTTCAGCTGTTATTTATTTCCCAGTTTCTGTTCTATTTCAGTCATATTGTCAAAACCTAATTCTGATGAAGCTCAAGCTTTGATCCCTGAAGCTTCAGCTGTGCAGTATCTGAAAACTGTGAGTGGAAAAGCAAAGTATTCTAGTCCCTTAAAAAAGGTAAGGGAAGGATTAGAAATTAACTGGCTGAAGAGTCCATAAATATAGGGCAGAATGGAACTTTTTTTTTGTCCCCAGAACGTTCTAGGCAAAGATCTGTAAGAATAAAAGAAGCTTAAATGACTTGAAAGGAGTCAGACAGAGCTACGAGTGTGGTTTCCTTATCTAGATCTTCTCAGAATACTGGCTCTTGCCTGCTGCTCACTGGGGGTCACAATGAGCTCATCTAGGCTGAATCAAATCCTAAAATAGGGCTTGTTCTCTTCCTTGTCCAAAAGCCCGTTCTCCTAGGGTTGGAGCTACTCTTAAGGTTACTGGATTTGTTTGTTTGACAAACCTTAAAGTAGTAAGGAGGAAATGAGTACTTGAAATACTTACCCTGTGTGGGTGTAGAAATGGAGAAGCCTGGCTTAGCGACACTGACTGTTTCTGTCACGCTGAGAGAACACCACACAGCTCATTCACTCTCTACCCACTTGCTTATTTACTCCTACAACACTGGGGAAGTGCCTCCTGTATGTTAGTGCAGGAGAATTGAGCCCTAAAAATGAGGTGCATTCCTGACATGAATATCAAATACAGTTAGAAATGCTTTCTAGTGAAGAGTCTGGCTTTATATTTGCTTAGTACGTTACTATTCCTGCCTTGGAGCGGTTGCGTGTTCATACTGGAGGTTCATCTGATACAGCAGTATGTGCAGGTACGTGTGTAGCAGCAGCCTTCTGCTGATTCACTGTATGTCAGTCAATGTTCATTTTAAGCAGTAAAGATTAACAGTTTGGAAGGTGGGTCTTGCAGACCTATTTATCTTTACTTAAATTTGGACACGGCTCCAGACCGTCCATGTCTTGCATTGTCAGCCAATGGATTTGGTCCCAGAAATAGGAAGCTAAGATACTCAGATACTTAAACTGTTTGGTGTTACTCATATTTCAAGTATCAAGGACTTACTACTGTTATTGGAATGTTGTTTCTGCTGTACCCACCCATGTTATTGGCATTCAGGTATCCACTCTTTCCTGTGGAACAGCAGGTCAGCCACATGCAGCTGTACCTGCTGGCTTTAATGCAAACCACTGTCACTGACTATAGGCAAAGGAGACTGACACGGCCCATTCCATATGAATTTTTTGCCTCTCTGGTGGCAAACAGTGCAGTATGAATAGTATTTGTATGTCAGCAAGAGCTTCTCCGTGTCTCCATTAAGTATTCCAACGCTTGATACCGGTTTTAATAAAAGGACAGTGCCTAAGGAGGAACAGCCATCTCTTTTCATGTCTGGCTGAGGTCCCTCACGGGCAGCTTTGAAGCATATCAGAGACTAGAGTAACAAGGAACCTGGCAGTGATAATGGCAGTGCCAAGGGCTTTTTTTCTAGGTAGGTTTGTCTAATTAGACTTTTAAAGTTGGCAGTTTCCCCAAGAACTAAACACAACAGGGAAATAATGTAACGTGCTTAAAATTCACCTAGCTTCATGGTCAATTCTTCAGTTCTGCCCACCAGAAGGGTCAGAAATTTTCCCCAGCAAGGTATCTGGGTGTTCCCCAGGTGCCAGGAAACACTCAGATACTCCAAAGCCAGTCTGGCTGGCATCTAACCATCTGGTCCCAATGCACCCAGCGACAGAAGAGCTAAAAGCTGTCACTCGGAATAACTTTACTGCCTACCGCTTTGGCAAGTTGAGTCTGAATTTAACTAAAATCACAGCTTGCAGAAAGAATATTTATGAACTAGGAAACCCTCCTGTGAACGTATAAGGGCAATTTTATATATATATATATATATGTATATTCCACAACCCCTCCCCTTCCTCCTATCTCCATGTAAGCAACGCAGCAATGCGGCCGCCCTGGTTGCCTAGGAAGCTGATTGCTGCTCCTAAGGGATCTGTTTAAAATTCCGATCCAGATTCTAGTCAGCTTTGTGAGACCCTGGGAATGGAGCTCTTGAAGTGATGGGTACTTGCCATTTCTTCCCTCCTCGGGAAGAGGGAAGGCAGCTGTGCTGCTTTGCTAGACAGAGCAGCTGGACTCGCTTACCCCTCGAACCAATTGAGTGCCATAAGAATGGCTTGCCTTATTCCAGCGAGACAGAAGGAGCTGTTTGGGATCATAAATGACACTGGAGAGTAGTTGTGCACGTATGCAGTTATTTGAAAGGTTGTTTTTGAGGCTTTTCCGAAGCACCTGCTGCCTTTTTGGGCATTTGTACTTTCATCTGAGTTGTTTGAAATGCAAATAAAATCAATGATACCTATTCAGACAATCTGAGACCTGTGTTTTGGAGAACTGTGCTAAACCCTTTGTGAAGTTTCTTTTCAGAAGCTAATCCTAGTGGAAAATTACCAAATGAAGATTTAAATAGGTGAGATAATAAGCTAGTGAAATAGTGCACCTAGTAGAGTGCTGAAGGTGGGTTCTCCCTCCAGGTCTGGTTCCATCTCATAGCTCTACACAGCTGACTACTATTCAGACAGGCAAAGCAAGGTGATTTAAGAGCAAAGTTCCTTAACATTTAATTTTGCTTTAAGGCTGCTGTTCAAGAAGTCTTCTGTCATGTCTCATTACATGTGCTATTCATACTTGGATAGGTGTTCAGAGTAACATCTGGATAAAAATCTGTGAATCAAGTAACTGATTATCAATGTAACCAGTACTCATGAAAAGAGATCTTAGATGGTAACAAAAGCTAGAGTTTGAGTCACTTGTTTATGCTCCCAAATGAGTCTAGGATCTTATTTAAAACTGCTTTGAAGTGTGAATTATGAACAGGAGCTCTTTGATCAGAACTGATGTATGATGTGTCATAAGGTATTATGCCAAAAATAAAAAGAATTCACTTAAGCTTCCTTTCCAGTGGCACCGAGTGAAATGGGAGCTGTGGTTCTCACACTGTCTTACGCTTGTGGGTCCACTGAAGAAATTTGGTTACGAAGATGACTGCCGAACCTCTGAGAAGTGGAAACAGGTGTTTGGGTTTCTGGTGGGGAGAAATCAGCAACGCATGGTACGGGTATTTTCTTAGCGTACTTATAAACTCTATTTATATCGCACACATTCCTCCACGAGCGTGGTCCCACACAGACTTCCTCTTTCAAAAACTTCAGCCCCAAAGTGAGTTTGTGGTTTCTGCTGCTTGCAGCAACATCTCCATAATCTTCATAAAGAGGTGCCAACAGGCTCTTGTCTGCAAAATATGACACCCTGTTTACACATTTAGCCAGAGCACAGTTGGAATGTGATGTGCGATATTGCCATTGCCTGATACCCATCCCGTGAATACTCAAACTACCTTTGTAGGTAGCTGACTGCATTATTGTTGAATGACTTAATTAACTGGTCTTTATTATTCTGACATGCGCTGGCCATCCTCTTGTGACCACGTAGGGTCCTGCTGGGATAAAATATGGACCTGCTGGGATGAGATGCCTGGATATTAATCCCGTGGTTGGTACTCATCCAGTTGCATGACAGTGGGGCTTGGAAAAGGAAGGAGGAGAAAGTAATGGGCCAAACAAACTATTCATGTTATAGTTGTTCAAAGGTCCTAATTTATTTTTGAAAGCCCTGCAACTAAATCAGATTATTTTCCAGATGAAGTATTACATATCCGTTTATACTCCAGGACAGCAGAGTCATGTGTGAAGAGCAGTCTTCTGTTCACTCTGAAAAATAAACAGGGTTTTTTTATGATGCTGTCCAGAAGAAAGGGGAATATTGGCAAGTACAGCCAGATAAGGCATCTTCTGCTGTGTCTGTTTAACACCACCTAGAAACAGTGTAGAACTTGTAATTATTATTTGGGCTTTAATCAACCAGTGAAGAAGTAGAGGAAAAATACTGAAATATGTGGTAATATTCCTAGTATGTACTTTAATTTCTGATTGCTTGATTACTGCTAAAACAGATGAGGTTGAGTGTGATGACATTATCAGGAAGTGAAGCCTGAGAGCAGGAGATGAAAACAGAACATTTCACATGAACACCATACACTGCAAAAGAGCAAGTTTAAGGGTTGAATTGAGTGACTCCCTGCAGAGGTCACTTAAACGCTGTAAAGCCTGATATGCAGAAATGCTGACAATTAAGATAATGGGCAGCCTCTGGAGAAAACAGAAGCTGCTGTACGCACTAGAGGAGTTACAGAAGTCTGGGTGAGTGGCTGTGGCACCATATCCAGACCAATGGTTATGACATTATTAAAAGATTCCAAAAGATCCAATGAGACTCAGAGTGAGGGAATTTAATGGGTAACAATGTTGGCATCCCCGGAGGTTCTAGAACATAACGTTGAAATGTCCAGGAGTCGTCAAGGCACTCACAGCTGTAAAACCAGGGCTAACTTTGTCAGGCATTGGATAGATGCCACATGACACTTGGAATGATGCGAGAACATGCACAAAGCAACCGAGCGAGGTGACATCACGCTTCAGATATGTGGGGGCAAAAAGCAGGCATAAATAACTTCTTTTCAAAGCGGTTTCCTTCCAGAACTGTCAGCAGATTGTTTAAACACTTAAAAGCGGTAGGACTGACACAAAGCCTCTCAGTCAGTAATTGGCGAACTGAAAACAGCGCTCGCTAAGAACGAGGTATTGTCAGGAGTGACCTTTTGCTAGATAAAGAGGAAGGATGCTCCAAAGCACTCAGGCATGTAGCTGAGAACTCCAGCCAAAGGCCAACAATGGAACTGAAAGAACGATTCATACCGCTGAAACTCTCATGTTCTTAGAAGATTAAAAAAACCCTACAAACACAGGGCCTGAAACTGTTAAGAGTGAAGAAGTAACTGTGGAACTGAAACACCTTATTCAAATATTACCTTGTATAAAACACTCGTGTAGTTCAAATGTACCATAGTGTAGAAGTGCCTGAAACCCTCTTTTTTGAGCAAAACTGACTGTGAACTTCTCTGTAGGGCTGTGACTTGCTTCTTTACTCGCACTCCCTCGTGCTGCCCACTACATTCCATCGCTGTCATGGCTTCCAGGAGCAGTAGCTGAGATCCAGATGATATTTTGGGTAAAATCTTTCGGCTTTACTTCTTGAAAAAGTATTAGCTGTTGGAAACAGCAAATGGAATTAATTTATCCTGTAAAACGTAACTGATTGTGTACAAGGTGTGATAGAATCTGGCTGCAGGAGAGCCCTGAGCCAAGCCTTGCTTTCTCCTGAGAATCTCCTATTCTGTCCAACGCCAGTTAGAAACTTTTGGGTTTTTTCCCTAAAAAAGTGGGAGAGAGAAAAAAAAAACAACCCCAAAAGCCAGGATTAGGATCAGAAGCTTGGAAATCTGAGTAAGATATAAAATTAGAGCTGTCCTCTGTGGTGTAGGGGCTGCATTTCACCACGGCCTGTTCTCCAGGCTGTCAGGGTACCTCATGGGCTTGAGGTCAGACAAGAGTATCAAGTGGGGCGATGTGGTGGATCTGTGCGGAACTCCAGGTCTCCTCCAAGGGCAGCACCTGCAGTTGCTTTGCCCTGCAAGTATCCAGTTTGTCTCCTCTCATTTCATCTTTAAAATCCAAGCCTATGGGCTTTCTGCAGAGCAGTTCTCAGGCCATTAACAACTTCTGAGTACGTCCTCTTTTGTATTATAAATATCATAATGACTTTAATGAAGTTGATTTCTTCTGTGTGTGTAGACAACCAAATTTTATTCTCCAAAGCAAAAACATTCTGTGCAGAAAACTAAATCTTTTTATTACATAGTGAACAGAATGATGGTTCCTGAATCCCAAGTCCTTTAGGAATTGCACTTCGTCTCACCATTCCACATGTAAAGTCCCATCATTTGTCTCTGCTCTTCTGCAAACCACTCTTTTTTCAGACGGCTGGCACTGGTTTTCTAAAAAATGAGAAAATCCTGATGATGGATTAGCTCTAATCTGGTGTGATTGGGTAGCAGGGAGGAACAGCAGCGTCTGTGTATCTGACGTGTAGCTGTCAGTTGTCGGGCCCACCACAATGCTGCTGGGTGTTTCTGGGGGTGGTTTTCAGAGAGCAGCAGTGGCTAAAGGCTCCAGTCTTCTGCTCTGTGGCTCAACGACCACTTCCCACACCACTCTGCAGTCTGTCGGTTAAAACTACATTAATTCCTCCTTCTTATTTCACAAGGAAAGAAGGTGGAGAACGTCAGCATATTTCCAGGTGAGATCATACCAGCCAGGCCAAAGTCCTAGTGTAGCTAGAAAAACACACCCAGTCTTTTTTGTTGGGTACATTGTCTCTGGATGTGCAGTATCAAAGCGTGCAAATCTGGCTCTGTGCTGGTTTTCATGGGGCAATGACCACCGGTCACTATGACCCAGGAGTAGAGTCCACACATGTAGCTTGGCTGGCAGGGCAATGTGACATTGCTGTTGGAAGCTGGCAGAAGAACCCAGGGTTGGTGGAACCTCAGGAGCGCGTGAACCACACACACTCTTTGAGGTGACTCCAGACTGCAGCAAAAAAACCCAGCAGCCATTTGCCACAGACACTGGTGCCAAACATTTAGCGGCTACTTTGATCACGGGGTATTTGCACAGGTTCTGCATGGACATGTCAAAGGAGGTGTGTAAGGGGAACGAAGGCATTCCCCAAACCGGCAGAATTAATTTTAGGACCTGTTTTAGGGATACATGAAAAACTGGTGTATTTGACAGCTTGTCGGACTACACGAGTGCTGCTACTAGTCGAGCAGAAGGAGCCCCGAGGATGGGAGCAGCTGCTTGGCTGGGAGCTGCTTTGTTGGTACCAAACCCTGGTGAAGACTTTGCAAGTTACGAAATGGCCTCACTTGCATCGCCCGTACAAGGGAATATGTTTCTCTTTTGACAAGCTATGGAACCCTTAGCCAGCAGATGACACCGATGCTTACCTGCTGGGGGTGCCCCCGACCCCACTGTCCACGCCACTGGAGCTCCGCACGGTCCCGGTGCGGGACTGGCGGCAGCAGCAGCAGCAGCAGGGCTCTGCTGGCAGAACTGGCCCCGGCTGCCTGCTGTGGGTGCGGGCTGGAGCAAGGCAGCGGCAGCCCCGC
>VZZY01013309.1:116876-321577 GCA_013400335.1 Eurystomus gularis | reverse complement strand
GGCCCCGCGGAGCCCTGTGGGGTGCGGGCCGGGCCGGCGCCGGGACACCGGTTGTTGGCGGATACCCTGGGCTGGAGCGGAGTAACTTCGTGAGTTCATCCTTCTTCTGATGCCTGTTGTCGTTAGTAACCCACAGCAGTGCCTTTCGTTGCCTGTACTTTAACCGAAGTATTTTTAGAGTAGATTTCTTGGTGTATTTCTGCATTCTGAGGAATAAGTCTGAACCGTTTGACGAGCTTGGACGTTTCATCAGAAGCGTGTTCTGAGAGGGAGGTCGTCTTGGCCTTCATGCAGGACACTGCACTTAAAAAATAAATAATAATAATAAAATAATCTCTGCAAGTATTTCTACTAGTGCTAGAAAGTAAAGGGCTAAACAATATATTTGTAAGTACCGCAGCCTGGATTTCTGGACAGATCCCTTTGCGCTGGGACAATGGAAATGACAGGGGGGGAAGAGCATGTGTGATGACCTTATAAGCCTTTTATTTTGTCTGACATCATAGTCTGAGATGAGAATCCAGTTCAGCCCTTAAATTTTCTCCTTTACAAATACAGTTTTATGTGGATGAAAAAACTACAGAGTGAGTGGCTCTATTCTTGACTAACCACAAAAGCTGTCGCACATAATAAGTTACTGTGCTGGTATTACAATAGTAATGGGATATTAAACCAACACGTTTTGGCAGTAAGTAGCTGTAATACTTATGCCCTGTTTTGACGTCTGTAGAAGGAGGATTAGCGCAGACAGAATTTGTAGTGGGAGGGTGTGTGTGGGATGAAAAGCAAAAGCTGCTTAATTTTAATCTTCTCAAAAAGGTAACTAAAAGTGGTGTGCATGGTTAAAACATATGCTTCTCTCTCTAATGGCTTTTAATTATAATCTCTTAAATATTTTGTGTAGCAGTGCTGAAACATTAATTTTTATGTGATTCAATTCATACTAAATGAGTTCCCTATTCTGCAGAAGACATCTGGAGGAACGGCAGAGGCTCATGCAAAGATCCGACAGCAGCAGAGCTATAAAACCGCATTGGTGTAACTAAACCTCTGTGTCTGTGCCTGAGCAGAGGGGCACCTCTGGTCAGACTGCTGCCGTTGAGTTAAATCATTTCGGTTTCGTAATTGTGAGCTTGCTTTTCTCCAACAGCCTTCATTTGTCTCTTGGGCTCATCTTGGAATGAGCGCGCACAAAAAGCATCACTTCAGGGTGTGTGAAACTGCTGTCCCCCGTGAAGTTTGCTTTCCCCAGTGGTGTTGTGGTGGGGTGGATATTTTTATATCCTTATCTTCCCTCACTACCTCCTTAGACAAAAGAAACCTCAAGCGTCCTGTGAGGTTTCTTATGTAGGTCTTTGTTCGTTTTCATAATCTCATAGGAGGCCTTTGAAACGAGCCTTTGGCTGAATTTTTCTGGATGCTTTTTTTGCTGAAGTTGCAGATCATTTTTTAATATTTTTTTTTTTTTTAGTTACAAAAGGCTTGTATCTTAAGTGTATCTGCATATTACTGCCGAAAAGATGAACGATGCATTCAGGGGGTACTAAGTGTGGCTGTTATCTGGATTTCTGGTCAGTTTTAGTTGCATGCTCTCTTCCTCTCCCTGGGGTTTTCTCTTTTAACTAATACAAAAAAATATTAGCAATTAATTTGCAAAAAAACCCCCATGAGATGCATGTTGCTCACAACATACACCAAATAAGCATAGGAATTAAATGTTAAACCACCTACTAACATATGCTTTATGATTTAGATATGATTAGATTTATGGTTTGTGGTGGATGATACAAGGGAGGTAGTGGTATTGTCATTGTTCACGAGGGTGGATTCTTCAAGCGTACCTCTACCAAAATGACCATGGTGCTCTCTCTGGTTGAGTTTCGGGAAGTGCACACAAAGCAGGCAGCAATGGCTTTAGATGTTAAAGGAATCATTTGGTGAAGGAAGTAGGAGAGGATTAGAGAAGATGGAGCTTGTTATGGGTAATACAGGAAGTTTTGGGGAGTTACTGGTAAATGGGCAAGATAGGGACCTTGAAAGATTTGCTTAAAAAGAACCTCAGTGGTGCAAATGTTGGACAAAGAGCGTGGCTCAAGACTGTTGGAGCAGCATGTCATGTTTGGGAAGTGTTCGAACGTGGCCTTTTCATCTTGACTCTCTGGGAGGGGGAGTCAGGGAGAGAGCTCTGCATTGGTTCACGTTCAGAAGGACGTATTTAAAAATACTCTAGCTTGGGTGGTGAATTATATATGAAAATAAAAAACTTAAATTGTATAGCAAAAAGGGAAGAAATGCCAGATGCCTGGGAGGACACTTTAAATGTAGATTTCATGCATGATTTCTACTTGCATGGATTTTACTATTGTAGTGATTTGGCTGCAATTGTACTAAAATATTGCAGTACTGATAAAAAATTGTGCTTTAAAATATATGTTTTTTTCCTTCTTTGAAACACTTTCCAGAATGCTTTCCATAATGAATGCAGGCCAACCTATGGTATAAATTACACAGAAATAGAAATGAAAACAGTTGATCAGAAAGCTCCTTATAGAATGATGATGACTGAAGGTTTATGTAGCAGCTTTCCAGAAAAATACTCGAAATGTACAGACTGTGACATGCTTCATGTTCTTTTAAAATCGGGCTGCACTTTGGTGAAGCCCAAACGGAGTCCCCTCAAGCAAGCATTTGGTTTTGCAGACCACTTAAGGCAGAAAGATTTGGAAATGTTATAATTGGAAAATTGTAGCAGAGGATACATGAATCTTGACTTCTGTCTGCACAGAAGCACCTGAGCTTTGCTTTGTGGCATTGGGTTTAGGTTAGAATTCAACATTAATGTTCTTGTTGTTTTGAAAGTATTAGGTGGTCTCTGATTACTGCTGGGTGAGATTTCCTGGCTCAGTGAAGAAATAGAGTGGGAAGGTGTGCTGTGAGAGTCAGCCTTTAGGATTCTTTTAAAAAAATCAGATCATGTCCTTTTACTGTGTTCAGATAATGCCTGAATCATAAATATAATGGCTCATCCTCTGCGACAAAAAAGAGCCTTTTTTTTTCCTTGTCCGAGGCGATAATAGCCACATTTGCCAGGAGGGCTGCGATGGTGGGTGCTTAAGTGTGTGATTGTGCACTGAGCGGTGCTGATGACAGGCAAAGGATTCAGAGCAGGATCGACAGGCTGTGTTGTATTGATCAGAGTGGTAACCTGGGCATTGTGGAGCTAGATAGCTGGCCTGTTTCTTAAAAATACCGGATTTTGGGAAGCTGAAATAATCAGGCTTATTTGTTTGTGCCATGTGCGAAAGGTATTGTTCAGAAATGTGGTTTGGAAATGCTCCTCAGGGACTGTTTTTCAGCTGTCTACAGTCACCTTAAACTTTTTCAAGTACCAGGAATGAATTCAGTTCCCCTGCAAAGTTGTGTCGGGATTCTTAAATTCTCTTGTGGAAATTAAAAAATAAACACCGTAACTTTGTCTCAATGCCTGCTATGATAAATTCCACAATTACTTGTGTGATGGAGGACACTGTACTCTGTTTTCCTGATGCTAATAGGCTCTGGTGATGAAAAGGGAGGCCCTGTGAGTACCTGGTAGACTCTGCTGTTAAGAATTTTTCTAAGAGGACAGAGCAAGGCTGGCACTGGACCTGGCACTGTGACGTATTTTCAGTGCTTTGCTCATCTTCCTCACATCTCTGGTTGTGATGTGGCTTTATGGATTGCCCCTGAAGTAGAAGGCTGAACCCCGGCTTGCATTTCTGTCTATGGAGGGGTTTGGATGGCTTCAGGAAGAGCTTCTGTTGGGCCAATAAATTGTGAAAACACCTTTGTGGAACTGAGCAACAAGAATGTGGGCAATGGCCTCTCAAATGAAATGCCGGGACACTGTATTTAATGCCAGCCCTGTTTACCTAAACCTGTTTTGATTTGTCCTTTTGAAGAAACGGCTTTCTTGCTTGCACCTCTGCGCTCAGGTTGTCTCTGACAGTAGGATGGCATGTTTCCAGAGGTTAGCATGTGTTGCTGCCACAGGGAACAAACCTGGCATGTCCTTTGGCCAGCAGCGTGGCAGTTTTCCCAGTGTCTTGCCTGTGATATTCCCCATTCAGCTGCACGGCAGCCAGCTGAGTTGGCAGTTGCACCAAGTGTTGTGGGGAAGAAAGGGCAGCAGAAAATGCTGACTGTCTGCTGACGTGTCTGTGTAATCACCTTTCTGGGCTGGATTGCAGGAAGATGACAAAATTGCCAAATAAAGTCTGTCTAGTCTTTTTTTTTCTTTCCAGTATGAGCCGCCAGCTGTTGGTGCTGCAATGTACTCATTGTATAGTATAACCACCAGAGTATAACCTGTGGAAAGAAAAATTTTCTGTTTGGAAGACAGGAAAGAGAAGTGTGTGTCTCTGCCCTACTGAGGCCACATCTGGAGGGTTGTGTCCAGTTCTGGCTTCCCAGTTCAAGAGAGACAGGGAACTACTGGAGAGAGTCCAGTGGAGGCTACGAAGATGCTGAGGGGACTGGAGCATCTCTGTGCCGAGGAGAGGCTGAGAGCCCTGGGGCTGTTGAGCTGAAGAAGAGAAGACTCAGAGGGGATCTGATCAATGCTGATCAATAGCTAAAGTGCAGGGGGCAAGAGGATGGGGCCAGACCCTTGTCAGTGGTGCCCAGTGACAGGACAAGGGGCAGTGGGCACAAACTGGAGCACAGGAGGCTCTGTCTGAAGATGAGGAAAAACGTCTTTGCTGGGAGGGTGCCAGAGCCTGGCCCAGGCTGCCCAGAGAGGTTGTGGAGTCTCCCTCTCTGGAGAGATTCCAAAGGCGCCTTGACACGATCCTGGGCACCCTGCTATGGGTGACCCTGCTGCAGCAGGGGCTTAGATGGGATGATCTCCAGAGATCCATTCCAACCCCTACCATGCTGGGATCTATCCTGTAATGTCATATCCTTGTGATTGTATAGAGGTGGTTGAATATGGAAGTGTTGGGTGACCTGGCATATGACGACAGGATGGAACAGGTCTCGTAGCAGGGCCACAGTCAGGAGAAAAAATGTATTGGGGTGATGGTCAAAACAGCTTGAGCACAAAGACAGGATAGAAGTGTAATCGGTAATGAAGCAAATGTCAGCCCTTCCATCCCTCTTGCATGAACACTTCCAACACCAGCGTGTTGCTCTGCCATTTTTCACGTGTCGTTTAGTAAAATTGTGGTTTACTTCATGGAAAGCTCTGGGTAATGGCCAGATCACCAGATGTGAAATGCTGTGTTTTAGGGTAAGCTGAATGTGTGGCTGGATGATGGTTACAGGTAGAGTTGTGGGTGGATCCTTACTGGATCCAGATTTAGCAGTTTTTGCAGAGGGTGAGGGAGAAAGGACCCACTGAAGAGGGAATATGAGATGGGATGGTGAGCAGGCTGAAAAGCTTAGAGTGATTAAGTCAGGGAGCTATCACGACTTAACTAGAATTTCCCCAAAATCCATTCAGTTGGAATACTGCAAGCAAATCAGCCTTTCTCTGTGAACCACTGAGAACCGTGGGCATGTGACCTTTCCCAGTTAGAATAGGTACGTGTGCAGGCAGGTTATAAACGGATCTGGCGTAAGATCATCTGGAATTAAAAGGATAAGAACAGATTTGAGAGCTCAGGTCCTGCTCTCCAATCCATCTAACTGTCTTTCAGTCAGGACTTTGCTGTCCTTCACACTACCATCATCTCAGACACTGGACAGGATAAATCTGAGCTGGTGTGGGAAAATAAACATTTGTCTGTATTTATGACCTTTCTTCACTGGCCTGTTTATTCAGCTTCACTGGTGGATCGCAACTAGCTTTGAGTGCACCTTTGTGGTGTTCGCTGTCCAGGTTACTGCCAGGAGAAGGTATTTGCAGCCGAGTACAACCCCTGGCAGCAGAGCAGGGAGAGGCAGGCTCTGTTCAGAGGCATATTCAAAGGTCAGTGTTGGCAGCGCACACAGAGGGGAGTATTATAGTGGGAAAAGGAGTTGTTTGAACATTTAAAACTGTAAGAAGTAAAAGCATAACTAAAAAAAATACAGTATAACAATTCAGGCACGTTAACTGGTTTACCTTTGTGTGTTTTTTGGAGCTGTGATGTTATCTGATCAGCCACTGTGTGCGATTAGGATCTGTGCTTGTACAGTTACGAGTGTATGGTATACTGTTTTAAAATTGTAAGTTTAAAATAATTATGTTCTGGTGCTATTTTTTTAAAAATGCTTTAATTAATCTGTATGGTTTTCCTGCCAGTTAAGGTTCAGTTCTGGCCTGGAGCCACCAAAATCATAAGGTTTCTTTCAAGTTTCATAATAATGTTAAAAAGAGTTGCTCAGTTTCCTTTAAGGAAGTAAAAGCACTTCCTTTTTTTTGTTGTTATTACTTTCCTTGCAGTTCAGAGACTGTGTGACCTACCATTGCACGGGAAAACAAGTAGGAATATGGTGACATTCCTGAAGTGGATGATGCAGAGTTGGGTTTTTGACAGGTTGTAGTGGGTCTGGCTGAGCGGATTTTCCACATAGCAGCAGTGTTTTGTGCTGGGAGCTAGAAGGGTGCTGATAACACACCCATGTTGTGACTGCTGCTGAGCAGTGCTCACACAGCTCTTCCCAACATTCACCCCCTCAGTGGGATGGGGTCCCGTGGTGTCCTTGGGAGGGGACACAACCAGGACAGCTGACCCAAACTGACCAAAGGGATATTCCAGACCATATGACGTCAGCTCAGCTATAAAGTGAGGGAGAAGGGGGGAGTGGCCGTTCCGTTGTCCTCCAGAGCAACCGCTACGCGTCTTGGAGCCCTGCTTCCCAGGGAGTGGCCAAACATCGCCTGCTGATGGGAAGTAGAGAATAAAGTTTTGTCTTCCTTTGCTTCCACGCGTGGATTTGCTTGGCTTTTGCTTCTGTTATTATTAAACTACTTTTTGTTTCTCATCTTATTTTCCTCCCCTTTCTTTTTGCTCTGCTGAGGAGGGAGAGGGGAAGGAAAGGGGGGGTGATAGAGTGGCTTGGTGGGCACCTGGCACTCAGCCAAGGTTAACCCACCACGCAGGTCTTCCTAGATGTTAAAGTTTTGTTTCTACAGGTCCTCCAATGTGATGTGCTGGGCTGATGAGTTGTTACTGACTTTGGCTTTTTCAGGTTTCTACAGAGTATTTTATACAGCTGTAGGACCCTAACCTTATTTCCAACCAAAAAGAGGTAGTTGAGGCCAGATCAAAACACTTATTGAGAAGTTTGTCTGAATGGAATGATCTCTTGAACTAAGGGTTTAAATGGACCAAAAGAAACTGAAGTTGAAGACACCTACTCATTTAAATATTTCATGCTCTCATACATTTGCTCTTCAAACAAGTAAACCAGATGAGACCTATAAAATCATCATAGCTGGAAAACCAAAGCCCAAAGCATAGAGACTTTCAACAATTCCTACAATGAATGTGAAGATGAGAGAAGAGGCTTTGAGCCAGCAAAGGAATTGCAGTCTTTTTTCAGTATTTTTGATTTGGGTATGCCATGAAATATGACCCCTTTAAAAAAGGGGAATGGTTTGTGATCCAAAGTAAATTTAAAACCTGTTTCAAGCTTTGTAGTTTGACAGATTTTATTATAGACTGTATTTTATTGATAGTCTTAACACAACAGCGAAGCTTCTCTGTGGTTTGAGGGAAGCAGTCCGTGCTATACTGTGTTCTGTTCAAAATGCAGCTTCAAATTCAAAACCACATCCATCTTCAGAGCATCTGCTGCACTCAGAGAGACCTTATGGCAGTGGCAGACTCCCAGGTTTCTTCCTCGTGAATGAAGTGGTCTTTCCCAGTCTTCGTTTCAGTAAACTGAAACATGTAGGTTCCTTAGAGCTGGTGACTTTTCATTTTTTTAGCCTTTTGATCTATTGGAGCAGGTCTGTAGCAGGTGTGGTATAAACTGAATAGTTGTGGTCAGCTGCGATGGAGGGAAGAAGGTTTGGGAAGGAAGCAGTAAGAGAGATTTTGATTCTTTGAAATGTCACCAAAATGCACATGGCAGCAGCATGTGCTTGTTTTTAATGTTATTGGTTGTAGAACTTCCATGGGACTTATCTTAGTGAGGTGCAAGGACACATTCTAAAATCTTTTATCTCCAGCAGAGAATCAATCTGCAGCGAATGTGTTTCTGTATAAACCCTGTCATCAAAGCAGTGGTCAAAGGCAGACTCACGTGTGACCTAGAAAATGTAAAGTTTTGTATTTATTCAATTTCTCTGTATGGTCAGACATAAAACAATATGAAACCCAAGGGTGTATGGAGTGTTTTGCTCTCATCTTTGTAGAAATGGATTATACAGCCATTACAGCTTAGAAAATACCAGCAGTGGTATAAATTGATTGTAAGGAGCTATGGTGAGGGTGAATTTGAGCTTAGCACCTGATCCATGCAAACTCTGAAGCAGGAAAACCTGATGGAAATCTGCTCTAGGTGTTTTCATTCCTATGTTTGTTTGTTTGTTTCCTTGGCAGCCTACTGCTTTAGAAACAAGCCCAGCAAGATAACCCACATACATCGTGTGGCATCACAGCATCCATCGCCATTCTCTCCTATGAGGCCAGGCTGAGGGAGCTGGGCTTGTTCAGTCTGGAGAAGAGAAGGATCTGGGGAGACCTTGTGGCCTTTCAGTATTTCAAGGGGCCTGTGAGAAAGATGGGGACAGACTTTTTAGCGGGTCCTGTTCTGGCAGGACAAGGGGTGATGGTTTTAAACTAAAAGAGGAAAGATTTGGGCTGGGTTAAAGGAAGAAATTTTTTACACTGAGGGTGGTGAGACCTTGACCCAGGTTGCCCAGAGAAGTGGTCGATGCCCCATCCCTGGAACCATTGCAGGTGAGGTTGGCTGGGGCTCTGAGCAACCTGCTCTAGTTGCAGATGTCCCTGCTCTGTGCAGAGGGGTTGGACTAGATGACCTTTAAAGGTCCCTTCCAACCCAAACCATTCTGTAATTTTATGATTCATTCCCTGGATGTGTCCTACAAGTGCAGTCCTATAGATCCTGTGCTGAATGCAGCCAACAAAATTAAAACTTGGGTCATATTCAGTGCTTGCAAACACTGACATAAATACAGACTTAAATTTTGCTGAACAGAAGAGATTAAGGCTTGTTTCCTACCTATGCACCTACAGCAATTCTGGTGGATAACAAGGGAATGAGAAATACTGTGTCTTACACAACATGCCCCTATACCAAAGGTATATACGTATATTATGTAGCTTTTGGGGTGTTTTTCATTGTTTTGGGGTGTGGGTTTTTAAAATATTCTTTCATTTTATATTTATATTTTATATTTGTTTGCATTGTCAGAAGCATTTGGTTTTTAGAAGTGGTTCCTTGCAAGGTGATCAGTGGTCCGAGTCCAGGGCAGGTGAGCCCTGGACCACAAATGGTCTTCTGTGGAAGTGATACAAGAATCAAACACTTAAGAATCTTTTCATGCTTTTTAACAGCTCCCACATTTTTTCTGCTGCATTTATCTTTGTTCAACAAAAGTGGGCATAATTTCATTAGAAAACTGATGTAAGTCTAAGGAAATTCCAGAAACCAGGACATCTCTGGCTGTAAAGTAAGTCAGCTTCCAATGCTGGGATGCTCATAAAGGGTTGTAATGTTACAACGTTACATGACGTTAACTACAAGATTAATGTACTAAACATAACCTGGATATAGATGTCTCTGCATGACTGTTTATTGCCCAGTTTTAAGAGATTCATAGCCTTGTAGGTTCTAATTTAAATAAGAACTGATAAAAATCCAATGCAAACCTAAACTCTGGAAAAACTTGCTCTGCTTGTGTGTCTCAGCTGCTGATCTCTGAAGGAAGGCAACTCATAGCTGTGATTGGAGTAGGACAGAACGGGAAAGCTGGAAACTGTCCTTTGAAGGATCTAAGCTGACGTGAGCTGAAAACTGCTTCCTCAGAATTTCTAGTGTACAACAACAGTCCTGCTCACACTGGAAAGCTGATTAGGAGAAAGATGTTTGACATGTTCATGTTACCTGCTGGTGCACCTTGAGATTTAAAAGCTTAGATCTGAGGGTCAAGTGGACCTTTTATTTTGAGAACAGTGGATTATCTTCGAGATGTGGCCAAATTTCAGTATATTTGATGGTCCCTTCACTTCTGAACACTAAGCAACTCTTCACCTTTACTTCCTAAATCCAGTGGTAAATTTGATGCACAGTGAAAATAGTGAGCGCTGTAGGGAGGGATGAAATTGTTTGAGGACGAGCTTTGTGTGTTCCCTTCACTTTAATGAAGTGAGAGCTTGTCTGGGTTGCTGTGACAGACTGGGCAGTGCTGCTGGGCTGTTCTCAATCGCTCCTGCACATCTCAAGACCGGCTGGTGCCAGCATGAGGATTTTAGAATTGACCAGATAAGGAAGAGACTTGAAATAGGAGAAAAGAGAAATGTAGGTGCAGGCATTTCAAGTGATGTGACCTATTTCTCATAAATGCCTTTAAAGAAAACAAAGGAATGTTTGTTGCTTTCTGATGGGGGAAAATGGAGAGTTATTATTAACAGTATCACAGATGCTCGCTGCAACTTGCATCTTGCAGGAATCATATGTCCAGTTTAAATCGCCGATGTTACAGTCGGCTGCAGGGGTTCTGTGAAGGTTTCCTCATTGTGGTGATTACAAGCATGAGTAACTAAGCAGGTCATGCTGACCGGAGAATGGGTTCTGCTGAGTGTTCCTTTTTACTCTCTGTGCTGGTGCTTGCTATAGATCTTTGTAGGACTGGTCGACTTGATCATAACCACAAGTTTCCAGCCACTATTTTTCATTCCTGCAGGACAAAAAGCAAATCCTTGGAAGCATGAAAGAAAAGGTTTGGCTTGCACTGCCTGCTGACACGAGTGTTTTCTGCCGTCTCCGAGAGTATGAAGTTCTTCAGCTGTCTGAGAGCGTCGGGATGCGGGACTTGTGGGTTTTAGTGGATGAAAAATGCACTGCCTGGTAGTCTGCTGCCAAGTGGCTGGGGAATAATTTATGGAGCCCTACGAGTTATAATGAAAGTAAAGGCAGAAGTCTACATTATAATTTTATCAGGAGCTGTCACCTGAATTTCAGATGTCTTCAAAACAGGTTTTGTCGGAAAATAAGCCCGCAGAGGTAGATGAAAGATAAAAGATGCATCAAAAAGCAATTACAATTAAAAACTCTCTTCTGCAGTGTAGGGACATCAGACTAGTGAGTGAGTCCCTTTGTTCTGCTGTGACTTTTTCTAAAACTGTGAATGTTGCTCCAAATCAACCCTATGTTGTCTGCAGGCTTTTTGCTCTCCCTCCTGTAAGAGTGCTACAAAATACATCTCTGTCTTTGGCATATAGTTAGGTACAGACTTGATGCTACCTTCTGTTTGGGGCACAGTCACCACTTCTCTTTGCTGTTTCACTGTGCCACTTTTGCTTGCGTGTATTTCAGCAGACAATGTCATTTTGATGCACCACACCAGATAAAGACAGTGATTTTATTGAGGCAGACTTTGAAGAGGACTATTGATTATTTATGGAGACATGCTATTTTAATCAAGTAAATTCATTTAGGCTGTCACGGCGAGTCAGTGTAATGATGTGCTTACGCTTCATGCTGGATTGTGGGTTTGTGTTCTGGATGGATACGGGTCATTTAAGGATGTAACAGTCTCAGTCAGTTGGCACAGAAGCTGGGCAGTGGTGGTTTAATGTCATGTCTAACCTCTCAAGTGCTTTGAAAGCATTGACGTCAAGTTCTTTTCAGGGCCTGACTTAAAATAATCAAAAGAAATAGTTTAGCGAGTCAGCCCTGCTCAAAATGTCTTCTTTATGTTTTTGCACAGGAGGAGGGGATGCCAGGGGGAGGCTCCATGTGGAGCACTAGTGAGCAATGCCCAGCCAGTGCTGAGCACAAAGTAGGTTAGTCGTGCCAGCTGGTCTGCTGGGAGCTAGTGCTTAGCCCGGGCTCTTAGCAGGCATGCTGCTCGCCCAGCATTTCTGGGGAGTTACTCATTCTTCCAGGGGAATGGCCTAAAAGAGAGAATGTGACTAGACCAAATTTTTCTGAAAGCCTAGCAGAGACTTGGCTGGTCTTCTGACTCCTTTGCCTGGTCTTCAGTCTAAAACTGTTTTTACCCAAGTAACAAATAGTAAGACAAGAGGAAACGGCCTCAACTTGAGCCAGGAGAGGTTTAAGCTGAATATTAGAAAGAATTTCATCCCCAAAAGGGTTGTGAAGGGCTGGCCCAGGCTGCCCAGGGCAGTGGTGGAATCCCCATCCCTGGAGGGGTTTCAAAGCTGTGGAGATGTGGTGCTGAGGGACATGGTTTAGTGGTGCCCTGGCAGTGCTGGGTTAATGGTTGGGCTTGATGATCTTAAAGGCCTTGTCCAACCAAAACGATTCTATGATTCTATGAGCAAGCGATAGCCTAGCACCTTACACCAGCAGGCACCATCTTGTGAGATGAGGTAAGAGCTGAGGGGGCTCTAAATGCTGTGAGTCATCCTGGGATGTTTTGATGAGCTGTGACTTGTGGATCAGTTTTAAAGGATGAAGTCTGTGGGTGGATAGGTAGGTAGGTATGTTGCAGAAGGTGGCTCAGAAGTAGCCTTTTAATTACCTGCATTTTGATACAGGATGCTTTAGTAATGACTATTCCCTAGAATATCTAGGCTGCTTATGTGTGTCATGCTTACAGTAAGTGTTGCCAAGGTAAGTCTGGGGTTCTGCAGGTTGATTAAGTCCTGCATTCATACAATCATTTAGGTTGGAGAAGACCTTTAAGATCATAGAGTCCAGCCATTAATCCAGCACTGCCAGGTCACCACTGGACCATGTTGCTTAGCACCACATCTTCCTGGCTTTGAAACCCCTCCAGGGATGGGGACTTCACCACTGCCCTGAGCAGCCTGGGCCAGGAATCAATAACCCTTTTCAGGAAGAAATAGTTCCTGATGTCCAACCGAAACCTTCCCTGGTGCAACTTGAGTCCGTTTTGGTCTTGAGGAAGAGACCTGTTCTCGGGGATGAGTGTAAATCATGGCTTTTCTGGCATGTGTCGAAGCTGCTGCCAGATCGCTGCTGCTCCCAGGGCCAAGTTCTGCCTCTTCTCCAGCAATGTGGTGCTTACCTTTACAAGCAATAACTACTTACTCCACTCTGAAGCAAAGCACCAAGGCCCATCCATGCCTGGAGACCAGCGAGGTGGTGCTGTCAGCTGTTGACAGATTTGACCTTTGAGTCCTGAGAGCTCACAGTGTGGAGCTGGCGGGGCTGGGGCATGACCTGCGCTCTGGCCTGGGTGCAGAGTAAATAGATAAAGATCAATATTCTCTAAATGTCATGTTAGCAGCTGCTCACTGTGCAGCAGTACATTCTGAAGACCCAAACTGTCTTTTGCTGCGGTTTGTTTTTTGATCCATCTGCATATAAAAATAGTTTTGTGGGGAGATAAGGTTGTTTGGCTTTTTATTTCCCCCCTCAGGCTCAGGTTTATCTTTTTCAGCTTACAAATACTCACTTGAGTGAGCGCTTACAGTGCTTATTGTGCTGCCTGCACTTAACGTGTGCTGGCTACGTGCTGCTTTGCCCCGTGAGTCCCTCACCAGAGGAGCAGAAGCAGGAGCTTCGGTACTCCTGCCGTACGTACGCTCACCTAATTCCAGCAGCTTGGTACCAAGTTGGAGCTGGTGATGAATTCTATTGACAGGCTCTTATTTAACAGCTACTCAAGAGGAGCTGCTCCTATTCCCCATAACCTGTAACACACCAACTTCTGATTTGTTCCCAGGCCAAACTAGATTGAAAAGAAAAATCTTTCCACCTTGTTTATAATTTCTTGAATATTGCATTTAAAACTGTTTTAAAACTTCCCACCTTGTAATTAAGGCTTAAAGCTGTTTCAGCTTTTTCTTTAAACCATTTTGCTAATATGAGATGTGCATCATCTCCTTTTTTCTTGCCATTTTTCTTGGTTTTGTGGTGACTTTTTTTTTTTTTTATGCAGCAGCAGTATTAATGAGTGTAGACTGTGCACAAGACCTCTTGTTCCTGAGAGGTTTTTAATAGATTTTACTTTCTCCTCCCTGCTAGGTCTAATTTTGCTTTTTCCTGTGGTTCCCCTTCTGTTCTCCCATCTGTTGGGTTGAACTGCTTTATTCTCTCCTGGTGCTTTGTATACACTGATCCTTGCACCTTCTTACCCTTCACAGCTTTGTTTGGTTTCAGCATGCCTTTCACAAGGATGTTGCATGATTTTGGGAAGCTGAAACTGTTAAAATAATTCCTTCTGTCCGTCTCTCCTTTTTTAACTATGTTTTTATTACTTCTTGCACATGCCATTTACGGTGCTGTTGGCATTTTGGAAAAATACCGTCACAGCTCTGGTTTCTTGCTTCTCAGAATCTCCAGTTCTTTCCATTTTTCCACAGTTCCCAGAAGCTGTGAAGGTAATTCTCCAAGTAAAATGAGATGGAAAGACCTCAGTCCTGCAAAATGCACATGCATAATACATTCCACTTACTGCAAGCCTTCATGTCTGGAAGATCACCACTTATGCTCTGAGTCTTGTTGCTACAATACTACAGAATTCACCTTGGGCCAACTCGGAGATCCCACAACTCTTCAGAGTAGCCACAATAGATAAAATAAGTTCAGTGACTCATGAGACATCTTCAAGTACTAATGAAAAAACTAATTGGAGAAAAAAACCACTGAATTTTGAGATGGTGATTTTAGATGTTTTATCAGAGCTCAGAGATTAAAATCTGGTGCAGATGGTTAGTTTTTGGAGCGCAGAAGAGTTTTGATAAGCAAATATATGTTAATTACATATATGTGTTAGCAGCTTCATTGAGATCTCTTCCAACCCAAACCATTCTATGATTCCCAAATGCAAGAAAGAAGCAAGAGACATCTCTTTCTGTGAGCAAATAAGTGCCAGGGCAAAAAAGAAACAGTGATGGGGGAAGAAAGTTATTATCTGTCAGGATGTTTGGATGAGCCGTCATAAACCGAGCTCAGCTGAAAGGATATGGGAATCTTGGCAGATTCCATTCAAGAATAACCAATTTCCTCCAGCATGCTGTCAGAGCTAGGAAAAGGCTTCTCTTGCACATGAGAGCAGCTGCTTGTTTAAAGAAAACAACAAAGTGTGTGTGTGGGAAAACAACCCCCAGCCCCTTATATAGAGGCGTTTTCCAATGGAAGATGGCTACCTGTGAAAACAGGGACAAATTCTGTGCACTTCGGGGTGTCATTTTGCACAGAAATGTGTGGTTTTTACTAATGGTGCGTGCTTCTTCTCTGGGTATTTTCAGGAGAGGCCTGGGGGGTTTTTGTCTTTTGATTTGAAATACATTGTTCTGATTCTCAACAAAATGGTTGCCTGAAAATACTGTTACTGTGTCAGTAAAAGGGCTAACGGGTAGAGAAAATAACTTTGAACCTGTGTTTAAAAGTGTGTGTGTGTAGCTTTTTTAGCATGTTACAGGATTATTTCATTTCTAGGGATGTTTTACTAAATTGCTCTTGAGACCCCTTAAGTAATCTTTTTGTGATTTTTGCTTTGCTCAGGGGTGAGTGACTTTGGTTCAAGAGCATATTATGACATGAGCATTAACCCTGTGTTAGCAGGAGAAAACTTAATGGCAGTCTTTTATTTACTCAAGAATTCTGTCTTGTAGAAATGCAATAATCTCATAACTAAGGTTGTGACAAATTATTTATACTGTTGTTGGCAACTTGAATTGCCTCATATTATTGCCTTGAAGAAATAACTTGCCACTGTCAAGAGGATATCTGAGGTTTTTTTGCTCTACCTGATGCTTCCACATCTGAAATAGAATTATTATGTTTTCTTGTTTGCAGGAACCATTGATCTATGAGGATGAAACCATGAAGAGGAAGCAGAACAAATAATAATGCTTTTCCGAAACCGTTTTCTGATCCTGCTGGCTTTGGCAGCCTTGTTAGCCTTTCTGAGCCTCAGTCTACAATTCTGTAAGTGTCCCTCCCACTTTGGTTTTCTAGATATAGTGGTCTATAGGTGTGGTTTATAAATGGCCATGCTTACATGTTGTTTAAGCATTCTTTCTCTACTTAAATATATGGTGGTTGGGTTGGTTGTTTTTTTTAAAAAATACAAAAAAAAAAAAAGACTAAAAATTGTTTTGTGTTCTATATAGGAATCTATACCATCTAGAGGTTTTTCAAATCGGGCTATCTCAGAAAAAAAAATAAATTAATTTTGTAGCGCAATTGAGTAATTGAATGTGCTTTAATCCTTCCATGAAAGCAGACAAAACACTTTTGAGTCAAAACTGTCGCAATCCCCATTTTACATTGCATCAGACCAGACAGGATTGAGAAAACTGCTGTGAGGAGGCTGAGTGTTGGAACTTCTCCTTATTTGTACCCTCACACTAGGAAACTTTAAGCAGTTGAATTGGCTCATTGCAAGTGGCCAGTTTGTGAAGAAAAGATAAATTATGTTGTGCTTCAGCTTAGTTAATCGTGGGTCAGTCCACAGAGCTGTCCTTTTGTCCTTTACTAGTGAGTGGGCAGGAAAGCGGTGCTGGGTGCAGGTTAGTGCTTGCTGAGAAATGAGCATTGGGCCATATGGGGGGCTCATCGCCTGGTTCATGGTTTCATTTGCCACGTAAAGTGGTGATGTGTGTAAATCCAATAGGTTCTAATACACGACGATTTAATTAGTCGCTGTTAGAAGGCAAGGAAAAAGGTGTATCCATAGTATAGGATAACATTCTTCATGGTGGTGGTTGTTGTCTTGCATCACGCTTCAGTGTCAGAGACCTGGTCTGTGCTTTTTTTTACATTGTGGGTCTGATTGGAGCTTGTTTTGTCCATTGGGCTCTTTCTGGCTCTGCCCTTGGTGTTCTGTGGTTGATCATGAGTTGTGTATAGCATGAAGGTCCTAGAGGAGCTTCAGCTGAAATCTGGAACTGAATCGTTAACGAAAATGAGCTTTATTTAGAGGAGGTAGGCATATAGGAGAGTGAATCACATTTCATCAGAAGAGGAAGTTGTTTTCCGCTTAATTAGAAGATAACATTTGTGTGAGAGGAATTCCAGGAGGTAAAGATGTTTGAGGCATGCTTTAAAAAGCACTTGGGCTACAGCAAGCAGCCATCATGAAGCTCAGTGCCAATACTTAAATTGCATCTAGTGATTTTTATGTAGTGAGAACTGCAGCACAGGATAGCAGGAGCCAAGTGGTTAATGACATATGGGTAGCTTGACATTTTGACTTCTACCAGCTTCAGCTTGTAGAGAGACTAGTTCAAACTCAGACCAAAGACCATCTCCAAAGCAAGGACAAAACTCTCTTCTTCTATCACCATATAAAACTATTATGGAAACCAGCTGGAGTTTGGAGAATTCAAAAACCAGACCAAAATCTTCAAGCCAAATCCAGTTTTTCCCCTCTAACCACAGAACAATCTGCACTACCTGCAAAATTGGAGTTTACAAGTGCTTGATGAGCTGCTTTCGAATTAAACACAGGTGTAAATTCTGAGTCTTCTCCAAATTGTAGTTCCTGACAGCGGTGGAGTCCCCATCCCTGGAGGGACTGAAAAGCTGTGGAGATGTGGTGCTGGGGTACATGGCTTAGTGGTGACCTGGCAGCGCTGGGGGAACAGTTGGACTTGATGATCCTAAAGGTCTTCTCCAACTAACAGATGCTATTGATTCTATAATTTGTGTAAGATCATAGAATGAAGATGAGAATTTATACATTTGGGCTCAGGAAAATGCCCAAGCCACTGATATTTATTGTTTTCTTGAAGGGATTTACATCCTGAAGCATTTGGAAGTGGAAATGGATGTTTTACGCTGTTGTGAGATTGATTTCTGTTAGCAAGCAGCGCTCAGCTTTGTGGAGGAGGGCCAGTCATTTTAAACTGTACTACTGCTTTTCTAAGCAGTGACCATTAAAAATGTCACTTCCTTTCTGTGCCAAATTTGTATAGAAAAGTGAAACAGTAGCATTAAATGCATAATTATATAAAGGGTACATACCTTTTTTTTTTTAAAACTCTAGGGCAGAGAATCATTCATGTAAATGCTTGGTATTGACCCCTTCTTGTCCACACGTGGAACTATGGTGACATATTGGAGCGAGTCCAGAGGAGAGCCACCAAAATGATCAGGGGAATGGAGCATCTCTCATAGGAAGACAGGCTGAGGGAGTTGGGGCTGTTCAGCCTGGAGAAGAGAAGGTTCCAGGGGAACTTTATACTGACTTTCTAGTACCTGAAGGGGGCCTGCAGGAGGGCAGGGGAAGGTCTATTCACAAGGGTTTGTAGTGATAGGACAAGGAGCAACGGTTTTAAGCTAGGGAAAGATAGATTTAGGTTGGATATTAGAAAAAAGTTCTTTAACATGAGGGTCACAGAGCACTGGAACGGGCTGCCCCGAGAGGTGGTGGAGGCCCCATCCCTGGAGTCATTCAAGGTCAGGCTTGATGAGGCTCTGAGCAATCTGACCTAGGTAGATGTCTCTACTTGTGTAGGGAGGTTGGACTAGATGACCTCTGGGGGTCCCTTCCAGCCTAAACATTCTGTGATTCTATGATCTGAAGCCAGACTTGAGTTGTAGCTGACTCTGAAGCAAAGGGACTAGTGAAGGCCAAGTTCAGCAGAACCTACAGAATGCAGGTTCTGACTCTGTTGCAAACAGCTTGTACTGGGCTGACTGAGAAGATTACAGTCTGGCCCCGTGCTCAAGCCGGGAGGGTTCAGGAATCGCTTGCAGCTTTTTGCAGCCTGGTTGAGCAGCAGTTGATGCTGGTTTACTTTAATAGACTGTGCTGTAAAGGGTCTGGAGCTGCTTTATGAGCTGCAGTTTCAGCAGTCACGATGAATTGGAGGCAATGGGTGTCGTAAGTGTCAGCAGTCCGGTGTAAGGATGTTCTTCCTTGTAAGACAAGGTCCCAGGGCAATCGTTTCAGAGCTAATAGTTGTCACATCTTGGGTTTAAACCCAAGCAGAGAAATGCTGGGGGAAACAGCCAGTATTGGAGCTCAGAGTCCTCAGTATTGATAGGCTGGGGATGGACCCAGGATTGACAGAAAAATGTGTGTCCGGTTTTGATGTTCGTTCTTGCTCCCTTTTTCTTCTGTTGTAGCTTCTGAGTTCTGATCTAAACTAGTCTCCTTTCCTGTGTTGCTTTTTCCCCCCAAGGCTGGTGCTTTACACAGATGCTAATGCTGTTCAACTTATAGGATAAATAATTGAAAAAGTTTCCCCCGAAACCTCTCTTGACAGCAACCAACAGCTCTGAGTGCTACAAGTATTCTGTCCCACCAGCAACTGCAGTGGATGGACGTGGACTGGTTGGCAAGGATCACTTTTGCCAGAGCAGAAGCTACAGTTGTCATTGTTTCCCTTTTGTTTTATGTTTGGGGCCAGATCTATGGAAAAGAGTGGAAAAGTATTTTCCTTACGGTATTTATCAATCCATACATGTTTTTATTTTCCTTCTCTTTGTCTGTTTATGTAAATGCTCATGGTTCTAGAACGATTAAATACTTGAGTACTAGAGGCAAAAGGAGAACTGATTTTGATGGACTTTTCAGTTAGACCAGGGGTACTCAAACTACGGCCCGCGGGCCGGATATGGCATTCTTGTTCCTGTTTTTTGTGCACTGCTACAAATAAAATATGTGCAGTGTGCATAGGAATTCGTTCATTTTTTTCCAAACTATAGTCCGGCCCCCGACAGTGTCTGAGGGACAGTGAACCGGCCCCCTGTTTAAAAAGTTTGAGGACCCCTGAGTTAGACAGTTCTAAAAAGGAATCATGTTGTTTTACTTTTAAAAACTTCAGTATTTTGCTTTGTCAAAAAACTGCAGAATGGAAAAATGACCAGTGTTAGACTGTGAACTGTGTTCTTCTTTCTGTAAATATTATCTGTAATACTTTTGACTAAAACTGGGCAGTTTACCTCTATACAAACAGAGCGAATGCATGTTGGGATGCATTATTCTTTTTTTTTTTTCTGAGGAAAATGTTTCAGTGGTTGAGGTCTTCCTACTCTGTGCTATGTAAAATGCCAAAGGGATCGTAGACGCAGCGGCAGGGGGGACTCCTGTAGCACAGGGACGGAGAATGGCAGCACAGCTAGAGTCAGGTGTGGTGTAAGGGAGGGGTCAGAATCCACTGTGGTCCTGCAGCCTCACACTGAGGGGATGAGACATCATTTAGGACACTGTCAACGTTAATGATGTTGGTCAGCTCAGGAACATTGCAGGTTTGCCTGAAGAGCTGCTGTCTTGTTTCCCCTTAAGACTGGTGAAATAGAATGGATGTAAATATTTTTTTTTGAAGTAAATACCTTTTGTTTACTTTGTTTTGTATTTTTGTTTCTGTTTATTGAAAGCCTACAGAAATAAACGGTCAACAGAGGAAGACTAAAGCTATAGTGGGAAAGCAGCTTTTTCTCCTACCTATTTAACCCTGTGGTGAGCATAAATTACAGCCTTGCCTTCTGAGCCTGCCTTTTCCAGGCTCTTGTAGAAGAGCCAAGTCCCTGGCTCTCAGCACATCCTGCATATGGAGCATATGGGTTGAAGTTTGTTTCCATAAATACTTTGGTACTTTGATCGGTGTCTCAGTTTTGGTATCTGCTACTGCTTTTTAGGATGCTGGCCCTATCCTGGCAGGGTGCTGGCTCTTCTGTAAAGTGTCAGGAGTTGTTTTTTTTTCTTTTTCTTTTAAATACTCTCTCTGCTTTGATGGTTCAGGCTTGAGTGTTGGTGTTTCAGCATGTCTGGAGATGACATTTTGCTTTTCCAGTAATAATTTCCTTCTACTTCTGTCATCTTGTTTTGTGCTGGAGGTTCTGGTTTTACAGATGAGTCATAGGAGACAAAAATCAGGATTCTCCATAAGGAAAAGCAGTAGAGCTTTACTGGCATGAGTGCTGCGGGCAGCTCTGGTTTTATGAGGATGGCGAGAGCCCCTCACGCAGCCCCACCAGAATGTTGCCCGTAGGAGGTGGTTGCTGTGTTTGCAGCACAGCCCCCCCCCCCATTCAAACCCTCTTTGCTTGAATAATCCCAGCCCCTCTGGTGCCACCACAGCTGTTCCCATCCCTGCTTGGTGGCCTAATAGAGCTGTAAAGGAGCAGCACTGGAGTGTTTGGGGATGAGCTCTGTGTCCTCACCGCTGAGCTGTGGTGTGGTGGGTGCTCAGATCGGATGGGCTGGGGAAGGGGCTCCGGGGGACCATGTGCCCGTGCTAAGCGCTCAGCAGGGACTTGCAGGGTGGGAGTAGATGTAGAGGCCAAGAATGGACCAGAATGGGGCTGTGAGCTGCACCTGCAGCCCCTCGCCCCGCGACTGCCTGTGGCATGCCGAGAGGAGCTGGGAGGGAGCTGAAGGAGAAGGGAAGGTAAAAAACCCAAGGTAAAAAACCTAAGGTAAAAAACCCAAAAAGATAATCTAAGATTCTGGCTGTTTCTGCACAGAGTATGTATCCTTACCACCTCATGCTGTTCCTTACCAACAGACCGTAACTACTTGTGCTTCATATTTTAAGACTATAATTTCTTTAGTGGAAGAAAAAAATAGAGCATTACATTTTGCTGATTTATACAACTGACTGTACTTAAAAAGCCACAGCTTTGGAATTCTTGATGCAGAGAGCTTTTGTCATCTCTTACCAGCATATGAAATTCAAAGGAGACCAGATATCTCCCTTCCTGAATTTTGCCTTCCAGCTCCTAAGCATGGCAGATTTTCCACTAATGAGAACTCTCTGTGGGTTTTTTCAAAGTATTAATTTAATCTGAATTTAAGATTAAAGGGGAAAACACCCACAAATAATATATCCAAGGCTGTGTACATTTTAGTAGTGAATGAATAAAACTAGCTGTAAATATACAGATTTTGTTAAAGATGCTTTTTATGTTGTAACTGGCGATTTAAATAACTTTTTTATGCTTCTTGAAAGTGGTATTATAATGTACCAGTCCAGAAAATAACCCTTGAACAGGGAGGAGACACAATGAATGCTTGAGAACGATACTATGGGACAGTCTTATTTTATCCCACAATCATTTTTAAATACCTAATTAAAATATAGGTGTGGTTAAGTTGCTTCAGGCAGGATTTGACTAGTAGAAGTTACTTGGCAGGCTACAGAACTTGATAAATCTTCTTTAAATAGAGGTTTTGGCTTTGTCCATGATGGTTAGTTGACTTTATTTAGGCAGAGATTAATATGAGCTGTTAAAATGTGTGGTGAGGGCTAGTGTAAATAAAGCCCAATACTTCCCAAAAACCAACAGCCAGTAATTTTGCTTCTGCAAATCCTTACCACAGGATTGGGTTAAATTCTAGAGGGAAAGAGTCAAGACTGGAAAATACTTATTATTTTAACATCATTTCTCTCAAAATCAACTCAAATCTTGGTTCTAATACCCAGAGGAATGTTTGGAAGTGTTGAAATTTGTGCTTTTAATAATTATGCTGATACATACTGCATGTATGTTATTGATGTTTCTTCTTACTCCTCTTAATTCCTCTTGCAATTTATCTTCCGGGAAGTTTTGTTCTTTTATCTGTGCTCTTGCTGGGCTTTCATTGCCGAGATGATGTAGTGCCTTACTCAGTCCAAAGTGTCTCTTCATTTGACTGTGAAGATTTTTTTAAATACTTATTGTGTGTTCCTGGGCTTGTGTATCTTCTGTGATTAATAAGGTTTCTTCAGCTGTACTGATTTTGAAGCTTTTAATGCCTACAGGCAGTTCTTTATTGCTTTTTTTTACAAAATAAGAGCAATCTCTGTTCCCAGAGTTACTTCCCTGTTAAGTTTTCAGAGCTCTCTCACTGAGAGAAAAGCAGTGCTTGCCCATCCTGAATGGCCTTGTGGTTTAGTTGTTAATGAGGTAGGGGCTAAGTAGTTCGTATTTAAAAGACTGAGGCTTTTGTGGACTTGCTGCAGTGAAATGTGAAGTCTTGGAAAGTGGAAGAGACCTCCCTTTATGATTTGTAGGAGATAGTTGGATTAAGCAAGCTGAGGAACCCTCTAAATACGTGGTGTAATTTTGGGTTTACCAACTGTGCACATGAATCCTGGATGAAGACAAGAAATAAGATTCACCGTCTTCCTCTACGCTGGTTAATGGCAAGCATCCTAAAGATATCAATAATTCACAACAGCGTTCTCTGGATCAGAGAATTTCTGAGGTTAATGATGATGTCTGTCGTTACAGCCTTCCTCAGCACAAAAATCTGTCAGGCTCAACTCTATTAAATCTGTTGTTTGGGGGTTTGCTGCTAGCAAATCCCTGGCAGCTTTCTGTGCCCTGGTGTTGACAAGGACAAACAAGTGAGCTGGCTTGGCTTGGGCAAGCGGTGGCATATGGTGTTGAGATCACTTCCCCAGCAGGTCAGGGCGAGGACAGAAAACAGTTGGGATTAGATGAGCAACAGAAAGGTGCTAATTTAATGCAGTAGTTAAAATATTGATTTGAATTTGTAAGGCTTTTTATCTTGGAAGGACACTGGTGTAGAGAAGTGCCAGATGTCTGCGGGTTGTGTTTGACCGGTGACATTAACATATTAAGCAGTTTGTGTCCTCGGCCTTTGCAGAGGCTGCGGCTGAGCTGTAGATATGGTGGGACATGGTGGGCCTCCATGCCCTTGGGGTGGTAGCCCTTTGAGAGCAGAGACATGGCTGTGTCTGACCTGGACACACAGACACTGCTGAGAAGAGCAGAAAGCAGCTCTGTGGCAAGGTGGCAGAAAGGTGCTTTTACCGGTGAGCAGATGTACAGAACTTGTTGCAGCCCAAAAAACTGCTGACTTGGGATTCTGAAACTGGGGGGTGCTATGCTTGTGAAGATGTAGTGGGCAGAGCAAAGGTGCACTTTGAAGTCCTTTTGTCTCTTTGGTCTTACCTATGTGTTTTATTATTTGTATTTCAATAGCTGGATGTTCTGGTACACACCCTCAGAAAAGCTGACTTGAATTTCAAAAGCCATTCTGAGCATTTTGGGTTGCTGTCTGAGGAGAGCCCTAAGGAAAAGAGGCAATGACATGCACCTGAAGCTCTAGATGACTACATGCTCCTATGATTCTGTCTTTTAAAGCAGGGGGAGGGGAAAACATTTTATCTACACGATGGAAACCAATTGTGCACGCTTCCTTTTCATATCCATTTGAGGAGCAAGAGTTAGTGAATCCTGTAAAGAATAAGCAGAGGAGAGCGTGTGTGTTTCAGCAGCAGAGAGCCCTTGTTGAAGATGTGAAGCTTTGGCGACAGAAGGCGAGATAACCAAACAGGAACAACTGTTGGACTGTCTTGAACTATGGGGTGTTTCTTTGTCTCATTCTCAGCTGTTGTAGGTGAAAAGGTCACTGAAGCCAAAGGATTTGTAGCCCATGTTCCTGAGAAAATACTTTTGGCCATGTTTTCTTCGGCTGTGTGGAACACACTGTGTAGTTGGCCACTATGTTTGTGTTCAGTTCACATGTGAAATCTGTCAAGCGGCTTTTTTTCAGCCGTGATGTAATCACTGCGGCATGGCTTCCCACTTTGGTATTTGTGAGATCCAAAAAATATACAGACAAAAAGGAAAAACAAAGGTCACCTCACACGGGCAAATTATGGCAGTCACATTCGGTATATTGCGTCCTGCAGCTACCTGTTCACATTGACCTTCATTTTGAGACAATACTATGGAAAGGGAAAGAGTTGCCAACAGTTTCTGAACACAGCTGATAAAAGCTGTTCTGAAAATCCTTTCCAGGACAATTCAGCTGGATTAGTTCATTTACCAGTTGCTGAGTTCCGTAAACAGAAGCAGGATAGAACTTTAAAATCTTATTGTAGTGCTCATGGATCTTGCTAGGCAAGTAACAATGGCTGGATCTACTGTATTTATAAAAATCATGCTTTCAGGCCATAAAAATCCCCATTTAGTCTTTGCATACTTAAGCCTTGTGTGGCTGGTCCTCAGCCAAGACCAGTCCTTGTCCTGGTGGCCCTCAGGACACCCATTTGGTATAGTTGAAGTTGTTTCACAGCCTGATGAGATGTGGCAGCCATGTGAGACATCAATAGGAGCACTTCATTTATAGCATCGTGGGACGGTTTATGTAACACTTCTCATTTGTGAATCCTAACGAGCCTGTGGTAGGCAAGAGACCAACACAACTGCTTCATCGTAGCAGTGGTGAGGCTTGTTTTGCATCTTGTCACTTGTGTTTATAGAGCAGGAAATCTGTTTGTCTAGATGTCTGCTAGGAGCCTCCCCCGTCCCCTTCAAATCGACTGGAGAGCCAAGCAGTGAGGTAATTAGTGAGAAGCTGGTAAGGAGAAGCTTTATTAAGCATATATATTTAATTGATGAAAGGAGTGCATTTAATTCATGGAAATATAAATCTTTTCCATGTTAAAGAAGCATTTCGGTGTAGTAGGAAAAGGAATAAAATGTAGAGAGTGATTTTTCACTTTGGGAGGAGAGGTGGACAATGACTGTCGCTCCTAGAGCTGGAAAGGGCTCGGACTTGCAGCCAGCATGACTCTGCTACTGCTGTCAAGCTGAAAATCCTGGAAGCTGTTTAAGCAGTGCCATATGCCCTTCTGAAGTGTCAGCTGAAAAACAATTGGGGGGGAAACCCCTAAAACTATAAAGCTCTATTCACAGTCACATCTGGACTCAATAAGTGCAAGCACCCATTGTATAATTTACTGTGCCTGATTAAATTTGTTTTCAAAACCATAATGCTCCAAGGCCTGCCATGTTGTGCTTTGGGGCAAAAAAAGATTTTCTTAACATACTTATTTTCCTTGTATAAGCCAGACTGGGGCCCTGTAAAAAATCAGCAAAGCATGCAGCTAATGCAGCTGAAATAAGAAACCTATGCTCAGAAATCCTGGCGTGAGTTGTTTGAAGCTGGTAGACATAGTGTGCGTGGTGACAGGATTGTGCTGTTAAGTCAACAGACTCCTTGAAAATTCTCTAAATTCCTCTGAGCTCTCTTACAGAAGAAAGAACAGCAGTAGCAAGCCTGAAACTGGATGTGTGTCACATAGGTGTATGTGTCTGGGCATGTCTTAGTCTAGAACTTGCCACCAGTGCTGGATGGTTGCAAATTCTTGGAAGCTTGGAGCAAGAGGTCTGTAGTCTCTGCTGTTTGCTCCCATTTGACTGCTCTCTGATACCATGAGGTTGGCAATTCCTGCCTGCTTCTGTAGCGAGGCTGCTGAATCTGTACTTTGGGCCATCCATTTTCAGCCCTTTGGTTTGAGAGCATTTTGAAGTATGTAAGAAGGGAAGTGCTTAGCTCTGCTGCCCAGCTGCGGTTGTCATCTGAAAGTTGTACCGTTGTACCCGTGTGACCTTGAAAGACACACTGCTGCTAGGTGGAAGTACTGCAGAGAAATGACACTCCAAGGAACCTTCTTTAACTTGTGAGGAATTTGTCAAAGCAGAGCGTTTTGGTGGTGGGGTTCTAAGTTAAATTTAGGTCTGTGTCCCCCAGACTGCCCCCATCCTTTCTGTTACCCACCTCCCCCAGAGATCCCTTCACTCCTTTTTTCTTTGAGTGGTGCTTAGAGAAGTTAGCAGCACTGTGAGAAGAAATTCTTGAGTCCTTGCTCTGCAGCAGAAAGGGCAGTGATTACAAAGAGAGCCATCCGTGGAGAACACATCTGTACTTCAGGGTATTGCCCTTAAACAGGAAGAAGACACAGCAGAGGTGGAGAAAGAGGAGAAGGGCAAAAGCAAGGGGAAGCAGGGATGTGGGGGAGGAAGTAAGTTCGGATGTGGATGGTTGAGGGGTAGACAGGGCAGAGATACTGAGGACTGTGAGGGTGGTGAGACACTAGCATAGGCTGCCCAGGGGGGTTGTGGATGCTGCATCCCTGGAAGTGTTCAAGGCCAGGTTGGATGGGGCCTTGAGCAACCTAGTCTAGTAGGAGGTGTCCCTGCCATGGCAGGAGGGTGGGAACTAGATGATCTTTGAGGTCCCTTCCAACCTAAACCATTCCATGATTCTATGATTGTCTTTTCTTCCTGAGTTCAGTGTGGGCAGATTTTATATACAATTTATATACAATTATATAGAATTTGTCATCAGGTTCTGTAGCGCAAGTGGCTTGATTTAAAATAAAAATTACTAGAGGTTTTTTTGTTTAATTAAACAGCACGTTCTTAATGAATTAAGACAGTGAAAATTTAAAACAAGCTTGTGTAAAAGTTTAGTAGCTCCATTTATAATTTATATAAATAGAAAAACTGAAGATTATGTTCCCAGTCTTAGAAAGCCTTTTTAAAGATTTTCATGATTGCTTTTCTTAATAGTCCCTGATAGTTTGACCAGCATGAGGCTAATAAGCCTTTGCCTTTTGTGTGATTGTGGCATGTGGTACAGACGAAGGCCCTCGCTGTGATACCAGCCTCACCTTTGAGACTTCCAAAGCCTTGATTGAGCTGTATAGAAGAATAAAATGAGGAAGGTGGATTGTGTGTCACAAATCAAGTATTAGAACTTCACAGATGTCCAAATATGCATTTGTAATCCAAGCAGAGTTTAGCTGTATTGCCCAGATAGTCTTGCTGCAAACATTTTTCACCTTTCTCCTCCACCTCTGGTGTTTTGAAGCATTCCTGCCTCTTCCTGCTTGTTCTTCCCTATTCTTCTCTGTTTCTAGCTTCCATTTTTTTCAGAGGGAGAGCAACCAGAAGAGAAGTCTACATTCAGCACCAGAATTCTAGAAGCTTGAGTGTTCTCTGTGCAAGGCAGCCTTGGTAGTGCCCTGCTAGGAGCAGAAAGAGGAGAGAGAAAAAAGGTGGAAGCTGGATAGATAACTTTTTGTGCTGTCTGCCATGTGCATTTGCTTTCCTTTACCCATTAGCATGAGGTTACCTACAGTGAGGTGTTTGGGGTTTTTTAAAATTTCTGCTGCGTGGCTTCATTTCCATGTGACTGTTGTAAGTAGTGTGTTTGCATAGGGCTGAAAGAACCTTCTGTTTTATGGAAGGTGAAAACTTCAGGTCTCTGTTTACTCAGAACATTGAGACTAGCATGGCTGCTTCTGCTGCTGCTTCTCAGGCTGGTTGGAGCTACGAGGGAAAACAGAAGAAGAAAATGGTTTTATTGCCCATCTTTCTGGTTTTAGGTAAACTTTTTTTTCATGGATAAGTCTTTTTCTTCTTGCCAAGCAGCGGTGGTACTTTTTCTTTTTCAAAACTAGAGCTGCAGGAGGGAGGGAAACCGGTAATGGAGTGATTTAGCATTTTAATTTGTCGTTTCTTCTACATGAGCTGCACTTTGCTTTGTGTTTGTTTTTCTGCTGTGCTGAATTCTGTCTAATTCATGTCAGTTTGGTAGCCCTAATTCCTATCAGCCTGGTTCCCTGCGTGGGCTTCTGAGTACAGTAGTTGATGTGATAAACTTGACATTCTTCCAGAGGGGATTAGTTATGTGGTAATTGTTACATTCATTATCCTGAAAGCATTTCTGAATGAGTGTCGTTCTTGCTTAGAAACGACTTGTCCAATATTTGTCTTTTTTGGTATTTTGTGGCATTCAGCGATGGGAGGGGGTATGGAAGCCAAGTGAATTAGCTTCTTGCTCTCTTAAGTGAGTAATATTTAATGTACAATGAGAGTAAAACCATATGGCATAATATTTCGGACACATTGGGTTTGTTCATGCAGACATTTCTTAGTCAGACGGTTAATTTAATTTAAAAATTTGGTCCTCAGATTCTGTAGTTTGGTTTAAAATGAAAATTACTGGAAGCTTTTTTGTTTTATTAAACTATCAGAGTTTGGATTTTATTTCCTCTGAATTTTGACTTAAAGTCATATCTGAGTTTGGAAAATTCATTGAAGAAGTGGTTCTGCAGTGTTGAGCTACTTTACCATGTCCCTGGAGCAACTCTGTCTCCCAGGACAGCATTTGCTGTTGGACTGTTTGATTAGGTCTTCATTTTGTCTGATAGCAGCCCGTGTGTTTAGTTTTACTTCATGCTTCAAACAATTTTAACTTGGTGGGACACGGAGCAGAGTTGCATTGAGGGCTCTCTCATTTCACTTTGTTTCTGTAAGCCTTCTACTTTTCTGACAGATTCTTCCAAATCAATGTTTCAAAGTAGTTGCTACGTAGCCTTTCTAGTTTTAGAAATAAGTTTATGAATATTGAGAAGGAAAATAGGTTTCCATTCCCTTTTTGTTGTCAAGCTACCTCTATAATAACATGTATGTATTCTTTGTCATTTCAGTGTTGGCATTTTCCAGTTAGATCACTGAATATGTTTTGTATCTATTTTATTAACTGTCTGGCTGTGGGAAATTCACATCAAAATCTTCTCTTTCATTTCTGGTTTATGCTGTTGTATTCCTGTCATAGTAAAACATGAACTTTGAAAGGCACAGCAGCATAAAAATCCTGTTCAACAGCCTCCTTAATCAAAGATTTAAGTTTGGATATAGACACGTTGGCAGACTTCTGTTTTGGGCAAGTGCTTGTGAACTAATAGAGCAAGTCGTGTAAAATAATGCTAAAGTATAAAAAGTCATGTGAAAACTACATAAGAGGATTCTTATCTTGTAATGATTTACAGCTGCAAGAGCAGAACAGTTTGGAAAAAATTAATTTCAGCTCCATATGAGAGACTTATTTTTCTCCCCCTTTTTTTTTCTCTTACTTTCTTCTCCTTTTCTTTATTTTTAATTTTTTTCTTTTTCTTTCTTCCTCTGACCTTTGTCAATCCCATACTATTTGTAGGTTTGCTGGTTAGATATGGACCAGAAAACCCACTTGAGAGACAGAGGTAGGATTGAGGCTGCAGAGAAGGACTTTCAGTAATGAAATACTTGGATACAGAGAGACAGTCAGCTCCTCAACGAGCTTTAAATAACTTCTCTGTGTGGTGTAAGGGGTATGAAAGTGGAGAGACAAGTTGAGCCTTCTGTGCGTAGGGAGCTGGAGAGCATGAGGTGGTCAAAGGATGATTCAACAGTTGGGAAGCAGGAGAAATTAGGACAGCAAGGGAGCGTGAAGCTCAAGCACTTCAAATGGAAAGGGAGAGAGAAAGGAGAAAACATAAATATGGGGGGCACTGACAATGGCCAGGCAATGGCAGAAGATGAGAAAACAGTTGAAATGCAACTGAGGCTTTAGCCATTGGTATGGAAAATACCTCTGTTGGCATTTTGGACCAGGCAGAAGGATGAAGAGGGGCTGCATTACTTGGGGTCCTCATGCTAAAGCACTGGAACTGCCGGATTGTTACACCTTGAGAGGAGCTTCAACAAGGGGAGAGGAGGACCAGTTGTGATGGGTGGGCTCTGAGGAGGGCCAGACGTGTTGGATAGGCTCTCTGGGAGACCAGCTGCATTGGGTGAGCTCCTCAGGGTCACTGTGCTGATAAGGCTGAGCAAACAGAAGGCAGCTTTCCAACTGGACTTCATCTCTCCTCGGTCTAGTTTCCCCACCTTCCTTCTGAAATACTTGCTATTTTTATGCATATTTGGTGGAAATTTCCAGTATACTGCCTAGACTGGTGCCCGGATCATGTGATATTTTTCTATTTACCAGAGTTAAACAGAAGACCCCAGGTATTTGCAGAGGTAGTTTGGTTGCTTTTTTAATTTTCCCTCCAATATGTGTTATTTCAAGTGTGCTAAAAGTAAATGCTACTTGTGATGACAGTGCTTATTTAGGAGACTGGAGTTTTTTGACTGCCTTGAAAATTTTCTTTGTAGATTTGACTCATTTAACAGTAACATAGAACAGTTTGGGTTGGAAGGAAGCTTTTAAAGATCAGCTAGTCCAATTCCCCTGCCATGGGCAGGGACTTTTTTCCCTAGATCAGATTGCTCAAATATGTTGAGAAACCCAGACAATGGTTATGCCCTGGGTCCGTTCAAAGTCAGAAGCTCCTGTAGCCCAATTCCTATCTGAGATACTTGGATGTGGACATCAGTGGTACAAGCCAAGCTTATTCACTATACAGCAAGGGCAATATTTGCCAGCTATTACTAAGTAATTAATAAATGTAGGTCACAGCAGCATTTAGAATAGGATAATATTTAATACACATTTTATTTTTGTGATTAATGACATATACTATTGTTATTCCTAATCTCTGAGTCCCGTTTCCAGACCACAAAACAGTTTTATGTCGCACCCATAACTGCTGTGTTGGCTTAAGAGTCTCCTTCAAGAGTGTTCTATCAGTGGCTTTTTAGACTTCAGACATGTAATGTGATCATCCTGTAGTTGCTGCTTTCAATATTCCATCTTATTTTAAACAGATTCCTCTCTTTAAGATTTAGTGCTTTTCCTCCTCCTAAAATCTGGCAGTGTTGAAGTATTTATTCAACAAGTTGGATTAGAAATGAGATTAGATATGTTTGCTATCTGCAAACAAAATGTTTGGCCCCATGAATCGTAGGCACTTGGTCTTCATAAGATAACATGTGCATCTGTTGACTGCTGTAGTTAGTTTCAGTGCAAATATGGGATCTGTTCATTTTTTTTTTCTAGTTAAAACTGCATTAGATAAAAAATCAAGTTCCTTATTTTGCTCTTAAATCTCCAAACCAAGTTTTATCCCCAGAGTTCATAGCTATTGCTTTTGGGGTTTGTCTTCATGGATCAAGGCTGAATTGAGTGACATTATCTCCATGAGTACATGAGGCAACTCTGCATGGTTTTGGGACATTAAGTGAGTAATGGCAATGTTGTGGGTTGCTCTGGAGAGAATTGTTACCAGAAAGCTGAGGGTTGTTGCTTCAGACCTTTTTGAGCTTGGAAACTTGACCAATATATCATTACATTGAGTATTAACATGGAAGGAGCTATGAAGTGAATCTGCTCAATGCTGGAGTGGCAGCTGAGCTCTGCAGTTGAAGTGGCCAAGGGCAGAATTACAGTTTAATCTTCTTGCCGAGCCAGTCCTGTGGGCAGTTGTATGCAAAATCTGAAACGGCCGCAGGAAAAGTCTAAAGTCACTGCACTTTGCGGGTGTTTGCTGTGTCAGCAGCGCTAGCAGGGCTATGGAAAATGCTGGAAGTCTGGTTTTGGCATGCAAAGAGAAACCACATAAAAGTATTTCAAGTGCAGTGTATTGTAGTGTAAGAATGTAGAGTCTGCATTACATCAATGTCTACGTGCTCTTAAAATCTTTGTGCGTGTCACTTTGGCTTGCTGTCTTCGCTGGTTTTCTCTGTCTGCACAACTCTACATTGTGGAACAAATTCACTTAATTTGGAACCAGGAGTCAAGATGCAACCAAGGAACCGACTCAGAAGAATTAGTAAAATTCTGTTTAAAATTTGTTCTCTTGTCTTTCCTTTCTTTCTTTTTTCTATTTTTTTTCCCACTCTCACCACACAAAAAAATACAAACACTTTTCCTCCTCATTTTCACCTTTTAATCTTCTCATTCAAATACCAGAAAATACTAATAGGAGAACAAAAAGTGGGCGTTGTGTATTAGAAGTGTAGTCTTGTAGGGCTCATAAATTAATGCTTTCACATCAAGACAAGGTAAAGGGACACTGTCAGTACAACTCTGGCCTTCAGTTCAACTGTGCTTTAGTGTGCTTCTACGTGTTGGAAAACATGGTGGTGGTCTTTCTGTTATTCCCCTGCCGTGTGTCAGTGTTAACTGCATTTCTTTGTATTTAATGCTTTTTGTGGTATTCTGAGTTACATTTCAACAAATTTATTTTGTATGTGTTTCCTTTTGATCAGTTGGACTATTTAAGGCTGGCAACATAGCCACATAAGGACAGGGATTAGTGAGGAAAGTGGTGGGTGATGCAGCCCCATCAATCTTGACTCCTTTGTTTTCCCAGTGGTTTGTAGCTCCATCATTATTGCTGTGCTGTGCCTTTTGCTGATGCCCTTCAATGTCTGTTTTAAAGTTAAAATGATGAGACACAGCTGGGCCTGTAAGTCCCTTTTCTTCCTATTTGTGCTCTTAGAGCTTCAAGAAAGACTGGCTGAAAAAGCAGGTTGGAGAAGAGTGCGAAAGGCAAAGTTGTTCCATGTCCAGATGGATTTCTTAGCATTGACTTTGCTAAGGGCTCCCTTGGGCTTGCCTTCATGGTGATGTAAATAATGAAAAATTCCCAACAAAGATCTATACTGTAGAGTGGCGTCCTTTCATGGAAACCTTAGTCTTTGTGCATAATTACTTAAAAAAAAAAAAAAAATTAACAGTCCTGTATGTCCTTAAACTCTCCTAAAGGTATATGGTGTATGTTTTGTATCTTTCAGTGCATTTAATCCCAGTAAACCCCATCAGGGAAGATGGGTTGAATCCTAAGAGCAGAAAGAGAATAATGCCTGATTTGCTGACTGAGCCGCCTGCAATAGATCCCGTGTATGAGGCTCATGTTTACTGCAATATTCCCACCGTTGCTGAACGCAGCATGGAAGGTAAGCTTGGTCAATGTGAACAACACTTTAGTTGCTATTGTTGGAGACAATACCTTTGTGCATTTGTGTCAGTTCTTTGATGCTTGGAGAAGGTACAACAAATGCCAGGTGGCTGCTGAATCATAGAATTGTTTTGGTTGGAAGAGACCTTTAATATTGAGTCCAGCCATTAACCCACCACTGCCAGGTCACCACTAAACCATGTCCCTCAGCACCGCATCTTCATGGCTTTGAAACCTCTCCAGAGATGGGGACTCCACCACTGCCCTGGGCAGCCCAGGCCGGGCCTGGACAACCATTTTGGGGAAGAAATTCTTCCTAATGTCCAACGTAAACCTCCTCTGGCACAAATTGTTCAAAATGTGCTGCTGTTCTTTCCCTCCCTTTGTGTCCTCTCTGTCGTCTTGATTTTTGGACGTGGTTCTCTTTCCAGCCAGTGGTCAACTGGAGGCCTGAAATTGGGAGGTGTAGGAGAGATACAGATATTTAACATCTGAACTGTAGTTCTTATTACAAGTGAGCTGCATTGCAAACAGCTTACCTGGAATTCCAGAAAAATACCCAGAAGTTACTAATTTTGCAACTCCAAACCATTAGACATAGTCAGCGAGAAGGCACATTTGCATTCTTCACTCTACAGCGGCTGCAGCAGCATGTTAGTCTGAATGAATTCCCTCATTAGCACACCCCACTAATGCATATAAAATAAATTACAAACTGATATATCAAGGAGCTCCAATTGGAGCATGCTGCAAAACCCATCACTATGATTGGGGTCTGGAAGAGAGGCGTCATGGAAGTGGGATAACTGTATCGTGTTGGCAGGGTTCAGCACTTGAATGATGTCTTCTGAGGTTGTTGGACTTTACATGGACAATGGAGAATGTGCCAAGAACCTGAGTCACTTGTGTGTTGTCTTGCAATTTAAAGTGAAATCTTTCTTGGGTTGGTAGGTTGTCACTTCTTCCGAGGGTTTTCTTTCACTGCAATACCAAACCTATCAAGCTCATTATACCTGCTTTTTTTTCTTAAAGAAAACGTGTCCAGGGGAAAGATTTAGGTAACATTTACTTCAATTTTTATGTGGTTTTTTTTTTTTCTTTTTAAATTTCTTCCCTTTAGGTCATGCACCTCATTACTTTAAGCTGGTGTCCGTTCAAGTGTTGATTCGCCATGGCGATAGGTATCCGCTCTACGCCATTCCCAAGACAAAGAGACCTGACATTGACTGCATGTTGCTGCCTGGCAGGTAAAATTCTTGGCCTTTATCATTACTAAGTGCGTGTTTTACTTAATTATTTTGTTCCTCTTCAGGAAACAATTTGTGCAGCTTGAAGAAATTCTTGGTACTTCTTTAAAACCTGAAAGCTATTTAATTGAATATTTAGGTTACCATTACTCTTAGGTAAGCTTCTACACATTTTCAAAATGTGACCGCAGTGTTTGAGTATGTCTGTTCCATTTCAGTGACAACACATACCACCAACCTTTGTCCCAGCTTGCTTGATTACATGCCTTTTTTCTCCCTTTATGTAGGATCTGTGGTGGTATTTATTTATTTTTCCAGCTGAGGACTTTCTAGTGAACCAGTGGTTAAAAGAGAAATATCAAGAAAAACTATCTGATGTGTTAGTAAAAGCTCTGGGCAAACCTGCACCTTGATTCTGCTGCCCACTCGGTGGCATTGGGTGGAGATTTCAGCATCTGGGGCAGGATCTGCTCCGGTACCCACAGACACTGCTTGGGAGGAGAGGCACAGGAGGTCTCCTGATCCACTGGTGTACAGAGCAATGTAGATGTACCATAACTATAGCGTGGAATCTCCTCTGTCTGTAAAGAAAAATAATCTTGCTTTTCTGATGCAGAGTTATTCAGAATTGGCTTTACTCTGTCACTCTGTCATGCTGGAAGTGTTCACAGCACACTGAAAGTGCCTGAGATACATTAAATGTGTGCTTCTTGTTTTGATAGATTCATGGGCCACGTTCCTTAATTTTAGTAGCTTCCAGTCATTAGTAGCATTTATGATTTTTACCTTTAGATCTGAAATACTCCATCCTTTCAGCTTTTCCTCAGTGGGCTTTTAACAAAAGACTCTCTGTAGGAGGAGATGGATGGTAGTATGCTTTTACGTTTGTGATTAGCAAGTCTACGGCAGTTCCACTTAAAGAACCAATTTTCATATCTGGCCTGTGTCCGTTTCTGGCTCAACTATATTAAAAATCAAATGCAGCAGTAATATTGCACAGTAGAAATGTTGCTAAAATATTCTAAAGTGATATGAAAGAATATCTGAAACTGATTATGAAGTATGGCATCATCTCCTACTTGTGCGAGTGATGGGAAGCTTGATGAAAGAGACTAACTAGGTGCATATGGTAATGGACACAAGGGCTGGCAGGAAGTGGCCAGTGGGTGGAGGGAGGGGATCCTGCCCCTCTGCTCTGATCCAGGGAGACCCCCCTTCAGCATTGGGGCTGGCTCTGAAGTCCTCAGCCCAGGAGAGACATGGACCTGGTAGAGCCGGGCCAGAGGAGGCCCCAGCAATGATGCGAGGGCTGGAACCCCATCTGCTGGGAGGCCAGGCTGGGAGAGTTGGGCTTGTTCAGTCTAGAGGAGAGATGGCTCCAGGGAGACCGCCTTGTGGCCTTTCAGTGCTTATAAGAATGATGGGGACAATCTTTCTAGCAGGGCCTGATGTGACAGGACAAGGAATGATAGTTTTAAACTAAAAGATTCAGACTGGATAGAAGGAAGAAATTTTTTTACACTAAGGGTGGTGAGCCCCTGGCCCAGGTCACCCAGAGGGGTTGTCGATGCCCCATCCCTGGAACCATTCCAGGTGAGGTTGGATGGGGCTCTGAGCAACCTGCTCTAGTTGCAGATGTCCCTGCTCTGTGCAGGGGGGTTGGACTAGATGAGCTTTAAAGGTCCCTTCCCACCCAAAGCATTCTGCCATTCTATGAAAGAGCCTCTGATTTCACTGGTTTTGGTGTGTATATATGAACTTACATCTTTCTTAGCTGCTTGCTACAAGTACTAAAATCAGAAATTGAGCAAAACCATATCTTCCTTTTTTGAAAGGAGGCTGCTCTTTTGGAACGCTTGTTTTGACAAGAAGTGGCATTCAGTGGTCTTAGACTCTAACATCCTCCAAGAGAAGTTTGAGTGCTGTGAGAGGTGCCCAGCCCCAGCAGTGTTCTGTGCCTGCTGGAAGCTGATGAGATACTCAGCCCTGAGATTGCAGATAGGAGACCAAGCTCCAGATATCTCTGCCATAGAGTTGAGTGGGCAATTAATTTCTTTAACAAGCTGAAAAATGAATCATTTGCTAATAGCTGTGATAACATTTTTAATGACTTGCCTTTAAGGGGTGAGATTATTTTCAGCATGAAATACTAAGTAAAGGAATATGATCCAGAATCCTTGTGGAGTTCTTAAAGGCTCTGTTCTTCTGATCTTGCTCAATACCCGTCACGTTGGAACGTATGTGAGAGAACTTTATTGCAGAGACATTAACTGCAAATGGCAGGGTTGGATGAGTAGCTGTATTTCTCAACATCACAGTGCCACATGAGACCTTAGTTTTGTATTTGTCAGAGAAGCTTTTATAGCTATTTCCACTTCAGTTTTGGGCAAGGAATAGAATGTGGAGGCCCGGGAGTCAGGGACAACTATCCATACAAGGCAAGGAAGTAGCGCAGCTTTTGGTGCTACCAACAGAATGGTCACGTCAGGCACCTGAGAGGGCACAATGTCGGGTGGTGAGGAGGCCAGCGGTGGAGATACTGTTGGCTGTTACTGATTTATGAAGCATTAGAACATCAGGAAGCTCTTTGCTTCGTGTGACTGTCAGGCTTATGTTATTTCTTGATGTAAATTTGGTGTTTGATTGTAAACGTCTTTATATTGAGGGTATTACAAGGTATATAATTGCTGCCTTTGAACTGTGAAGGTTTCTTGATGCTGTATAATTAAGTTGAGATGTCTGAAAGTCTGGCTTGTTTAAACGCCTTGAGTTTCAGATCAGTATGCTGCTCATACTCAGTCTGCTCTTTATTTGACTTGGCATTCAGCTGATGGAATTCATTAATTAAGGAGATTATGCTACAGCCCCATGGACCTCTAATGGGTGTGCAGCATAGCCTTGAGGTCACGCTTCGGGATTGTGAATTATGGATTGTGACATATAAGTGTGGAATGAATATAAGCAAATGGATTAAATGCTTTGGAGACCTCTTCCATCTAAAACTTCAATTAATATTATTATTTTTTTTTCGGTGCTCTGGTTGCAAATTTCCAAAGGGAACAGAAAAATATATTTCTTTTTCCTTAAGAAAATTAATTGAAGGATCTAATGAAAATCCTTTCATTGTAATGTTTGCTAAGGGAGAGGAATAAATTCACCTCCCACTTCTTTTTCTTTGTAGCTTACATTTATAATGTCAAAAGTAGAAAAAAAAAGGCCATGTTTCTTCATTGAGTTTGTGAGATGCAGGAGAAATGGTTTTTGGAAGATGCTAAAGCGATTTCAGAAGGCTGCTCTAATTTGATAGTGTGCTGGGTTAATTGGCATATGCTTTAAGGCATTTTGAGAGGTGTTGATGTTAATCATAAGAAGCTTAGTAACAAATACTTTCATTTTAGGTTCAATATGCACATGTCTTCAAACCACCAGAAAAATAAGAGAAAAGTGTGGGAGAGGCAAGCATCATACTGGGGGCTAAAGGAGGTGTGGATTTGACTTGGATCGAGGTCAAAGCATGGTCCACGCCAGAGTTAGGTGAAGAAAGGTCTCCTGTGGCCTCTTCTGACTTCTCTGAGGTCTCAGAAGAGCAGTGAAGTAGACTGGGTCACTACAGAGTCTGTTACAAAGATGTAAAAGCTGTAAAACTGGTGTGAATAAGCAAGCCCCAACAGTCCTAACACTGTCAGAAGGATCTCTTTTGCAGGCTACAATAATCTGTTGTTGGTTTTAGTGGCTCTTTCCATTCATTTGCCTTCATAAAAGGAAACAGTGTAATCCTTTGATCTCATGCTTTTTTCTGCTTGAACTTCACAGATAACACATTATCTTTGCTTGAAGTTATAAAATTCTTTGCATTTTAAGTGAAAAGACAAGAGACTTGCTTTTGGTACAGTTAGTCTGCTGTGATACGGTTACAAAAGGGTGACGTTTGTTTGTCAGAAGTTTGGCATGTGCCTGGTGGGGTCACGTTTACTCACTGAGTGACACGCTGAGGGTTCTGCAGCTCCCTGTGAGATGTTTGGTCCTTTTGGCTTTTGCAGATTCTGCATTTACTAACACAACGGACATTTGGATAGATAAATGTCGATTAGGAAGGGGAAAAAAAAAATCAATGCCTCATCTGTATCAATGTCCACCTCCACAAGTTCTTTCCTGAGGATTATAGACCTGCAGAACTCTGGAGTATGGAGCTGCGAGAGGATAGCACTGGGCAGTAAGAGAGTAAACGTTGAGTAAAGATTACTAAAAAGTTTACCCCTGTGTCATTCTGCTCTTAGTTTTCTGCTTGATGAACTATTCAGTTCTGGCTTTTAAATAAATGACTCTTAGCAACTGATCTCAATAATTAAAGTATTTCTTCTATTGCAGTGTCTCTTAACCAGAACCTCGACCAACATTTTTTTTGTCTGTAGCATCTTATGTGGTGGTGAGAGTACATTGTTTATGCCACTCTTGAATTTTTATGAACACGTAATTAAATAAACTGTAGCTGCAAGGTGACAGCTTTCCACAACTGCTTCTTAAACTCTGTACTTTATGAGATTAACTTTGCAATTTTTATAGATGTGTAATCTCAAATTCGTAGGTCGTTCGGAGGAATATTCAGTTTAATGAGGACAGATCGAATGCTGTGGTCTGTGGACCAGCAGGTTTGTTGAAGAAACAAGGCTTACGCTGTACTTCATTTTACAGTCTACATCATAGAGACCAGGCACGAGTTCGGTGGCCCAATAGCTCAGATAGGAGAGAGCATTAAAGGAATCTCAGCCTGTTTCTATTGTGGAATTAATTTTCATCAAAATAGTCCTGAAGTTAATAAACGTAAGGATTGAGAGGTGGGGAATTGTTACCAAAATTAGCCTTGTTGTGTCTGATTTGCAGCTTAGGTCTATAGGAGGAAGAAAACTCTACTCTAGATCTAATTTCTATTTACATTTCAGTTCTTTAATAAAACCAGTTTCTGCTCACAAGGATCACTAGGGAAGAAAATGTTTCACAAGTAGACAATATAAATCAATAGCAATGCGGTCCTGAGAAGCAAGGATGATTTTCTTCTTGCTCTGTGAATTGACCATCAAGTCTAACAATGGTCTTTGTGCTGTGATTCTTTATTAGTAGTAGTACTGTTTTATTTTTCTAAAAACAAAGACAATTAGCTCAAAGAGCTGGCCTTAGCAAAAGAAGCTTCCGTGCACTCAGGCAGCATGAGCATCGCTTCATCCTGGGGCGGAGAGCCCCTCTGTCTCCCCAGCAGTTCCTGAACACTGACCTTGAAGTCTTGAATTCAGTTAGTGGCTGAATCTGAATCTCTGAGATCTATTATCCCGGTGTCTAGTTTGTAAATAACAAAAATAGGCTGAGTTCATTATCTGGGGGAAAAGGAGCATCCTTAGTTTTGTTACAAAACCAAAATAATTAAAAGGCAAATTAACAGACGTTAAAAACAGGAAATAAAGGCTCATAATCAGGATCAAGTATGGGTGTTACTAGGGGTGTTAAGTGGAAACCTATCCCACGCCCTGACAAAATTTAAAATATTTATGGCATGAATACATTTCCCAAATGTAGCTCACTGTGGTAATGCCCAGCAAATTACTGAAGGATACCTCTTCAGCCCATATTTATGTTCTGGTTACTTTTTTAAGGAAATAAAATTTAAGGATATTTCAATCTTTTCAACTATACATCTGAGTAATTTTCTTTGCTTCCTACTCAGACAGTCCCAGCAGCCTTAGCTGTGTTGCCTGGATACTCCATCTCCTGCGGCATCTGTAAATTGGCCAATTCAACAGGAGGATTCATATTCTACATAAAAGAGAATCCGTGGGGCGGGAGGGGTGGTCATTTGTTAGCCAGTAGCCTGCATAGTGCTGTGAATTTTGCTGTGGAGAAAAAAGAGGTTTTATTGCCTCAGTTGTAGGAGGTTAATGGGGGGAATTGCTGGTGTGTTCAGGATTTGGTGACTACGTGAGAATTACCGTCAGCATAGAAGTATCTCGTAGCCTGAGATGTCCGGCCCCTTCAGGCAGAACGCCTTGTGTTTCTATTACTTGATTCTTTAAATTCTTTTTCTTCCCCTGGAACATATTATACAAGCAGTAGGCTTTGAATTTCTATTCGGAAATCTGGCCAACAGTCATCTTTCATAATTCGCTTCTGCAAGCACGTGCTTAACTTGTGCTCACTTCCAAATAATGTCATCCAAGGTTAAGTAACTCTATATGCATGTATAGAAAAAGCTATCTTAATACATGGGAATATAATGTTAGCAATTATCATACATTTTTAGTATTTAATCTTGGATTTTAGTTTATCTTGCCTGCTATTTTAGATAAATAATTTTATCTGATTTTAGATCAATCATTTTACAAAATGATTTTTAGATAAATCATTTTACAATGCTCTGATAAATACTTCTCTCTCTTCTTTCCTTTTTTCCTTCTACCAGTGGTCGCTGACCGTTTTATCAGTACAAGTTTGAATCCGTTAGAATTCAGGTTTTGGGGAGAAAAAGCAGCAAATGAAGCAGACTGGATACTGCTGTTGGTTTAGTTTTCCTGCACGTGTATTTGCAGAACTTGCTAATTAAGCAAACAGTTTCAGGAAAATGAGGATTGATGGTTTATTCATTTTGAGAGTTTTTTAAAGTGCAAAGTTTAGAAAATTGGTGGTTCACCCTGCTACACCTGTAATCTTAAAAAGCTATTTGCTAATGGGTTGAATCGAATTTTCTCAACCTAATTCTCCCATTTTTAGATTGTGCTGCTGGGCTGTGAAAATAGTGACATGTAGAAAGAGTTGTGTTGGAAATGCACATCTGGAGCTGGGTGAAGCTTTGTGGTGTAGGCGCAGTGCAGCGGGAAGCCCCCACTGCTCCAGAGGGAACAAAGCCTTTCTTATGTACCTCCGCTGCTCAATATTGATCTTCATTTGCATTGTGAAGAGAAGGCGGAGTGGGGCTTCTGATATTTTTCTCTCATTTTGCTTTTTGCCTCATTTTTGCTTTTTTTTTTTTTTCTTACTGGCAGTTGTACCATCATTTATTGCAACATTTTTCTTCCAAGTTAGGGTGGCTTTTTTTTTTTCTGAAGGTAAATTAAGCACTGTAAAACTCAATTTTATAAAATAATATGACAATGGGCTACAGTGAGGCACTGATTCTTCGGAGCCCTCCTGTCCATGTGAGCGTAGCGCTGCAGGGAAGGCTCTGTCACTTAAGAGAGGGTCTCAGCTTGCCCTTCTGTGTAAGCCTGAATGGCTTTGTCCTGGTAAACTTTGATTCCAGACCCTTACGCATACTTGAGCAGTGTTACTGCTCCCTCTTGTGGCTTCTGCGACTCTGGAAGGTTTTTTTTAGAGCTGAGGTTTCTGTATCAAAGCAGTTTATCATTGTAGCAAGGTGTAGATATGAACAAGAAACACAAGACGCAGACTGTTGTAAAAATTCTCTGACCACATTTATTTTGTTTTAATAAATATAATGGTAAGCAACATTTTAAAAAATTAAAAATATTTACCATATTCAGGCTGAAAGTCAATAAAACTGTTTGAGAACCACCTGGGGCAGAGCTGGGTTGCCAAACAGTTTCTGATTTAATTCTGCACAAATGTAGAGAGGTGACCATGGGACATCTGTTGAATGCTGACATTTAATGAAGAAATGGGATACATTTCTGTTGTAGAAGTATGATCATAGTTGTTTTGGTTTTTTTTTAAAAAGGTTTAAATCTTTCAGTTACACTGTTGGTGGGCTTTTTTTTGTACATAGTTTTCAGCACAGCAGTAGATCAGGATGGTTTAGGAGATCTAAGCGTTCTTTCACTGACTGGAATTCGGTGTCCGTGAGTTAACCTGGACTCTTCTGTGTGTGTCTCTCATCCGGTTGTGTTCATTACTGGCATTGTTGGGGTATCTTATCTCTTTAAACGTGCAGCAGTGGTGGACTCTTTCTTCCTGGGTGATAGTACGATACCACAAAACACTGATTTCCAGTTCTAATGGGCCCCCTTGGATCCTGCTTTCTGGGTACCACTTAATCAAGGCTACGTGTGCTACTTGATTTGAAGCTCGAAGTAATTAGCAATAAAGGCTGAGATCATAGTCAGCACTGTATGTTACAGAGCCGGAGAAATCCTTCAAGATCATCTGCTTAAAATACTGGTTATTTGAACCCTCTTAGATTGTTAGTGCCTTTGACTGCAGTGTTAAAGTGCAATGGTACTTTAGAAACTGAGGAGAGTATTTTTTTTGTAAGAATGTATTTTGTCTCTTTTTAAAATTTGCAACAGTGTTAGTGACTGCATTAAAAACAAACAAAATATTTCTAAATTATCTACTGGAAAGTATCATAATTTTAAGGTGACAAGACACTGGTTCTCCTGCAGCTCTTTGGTAGTTGGATTTCTCTTGCATATTTGCAAAACTCCTGAGTAAGGGCAGATGTTGTCTCAGTGGGCAGTAACCTCACGCTGTCAAATTTCTGCACTGACATACTTAGAATAGTTGACTCCCTTGAGCTGTTTTCCCATACACTTTTGGAAGTTTTCACATTTTGCTTTACCCCTCTAGGAAACCTTCTCATCCTCAGCTGGAAGCCTTCATTAAACATATGGCCAGAGGCTCTGCAGCCCAGCTGGATGGTTCCCTGAGCAGCCTGCCGCGCTACCCCAGTCATTCTGTGTGCGAAATGGGAGAGCTCACACAGACAGGTACGTTGCCATAGCAGCTGTAGCTTTTCTTCTGCTCTCCTAAATACAGTCTGCATGAAAAGAGATCTTCTTTTTTCTTATTTATATTGAAATAAATGCTATTTTATGGGTAGCTTATAATGTTCATCATAGCCTAGGTTATGCTAGGTTATGCATCAATCAGAACGGCCCAGGAACTGAAGAACGCTGGCTGGTGTTGGTCTCGTCTCCCAAATTACTAATGATAGAACGAGAGGAAATGGCCTCAAGTTGTGTCAGGGGAGGTTTAGGTTAGATGTTAGTAAGAAATTCTTTGCTGAGAGAGTGGTTGGGCACTGGAAGAGACTGCCCGGGGGGCTGGTGGAGTCACCATCCCTGGAGGTGTTTAAAAACGAGTAGATGTAGCACTTGAGGCTATGGTCTAGTGGCTAGAGAGATGTTAGGATGAAGGTTGGACTTGATGATCCTGGTGGTCCTTTCCAACCGTAATGATTCTATAACACTCATCACAGTTTTTACCTGTGCTGTAATTACTGTGTCCTCTGCAAGAGGTTCAGATGTAACAGACACCTGTGATGCGTGCGTTATGGAAATAGAAAAACTAGATGCATCCGGTGCTGTTTTTCTGTCTCCCTCTCCAAGACTTTGTAAGAAAGTTCCAAGAGGGTGCTTTCTGGCATATTTATTTATGTGCATTTTCACCATGGGGAAAATGATGCTTATTTTCTTACTCTGTCCATCAGTTCTGCTGAGTCACTTACTGGGAGAAAGGATGGAAATAATCAGCAATTAAATTCTAAACAACTTTTTTTAGAAAATGAAGTTTTGAGGTTTCATCAGTGCTAGCAGTGAGAGAAAGGCTGTGAAATCTGCTAGTGAGCACATTGTTTCAGTCACCTGTACCAAAAGGCTGGGGAGGTGGGAGGTAGCTGGAAGTGCTGCCATTGGGGTTTTGATGATGTAGAAAAAAGTACGTGGAGAACTGGGAGTATTGTGGTGTGGGGGGCACTGGGAGTATTAGAAGGAACCAAAGGATTTGGGATTGGAGGGGGAAATAAGGTAGTTCTGGATCAGAGCAGGGGTAAAAGGACCATTTGGATGCGATCCGGGACTGCTGTTAGCTGGTGATAGAAAATAGGAGAGAAACAAAAAGTAAGAAAAGAAAGTATAGAAACAAATTGCCAATTTGTAAGAAACATATTTTCACAGATTCCACAGCTCTTGGAATTGTGTTCTCCACAGCTGAGCTGGTGTGAGCCGGAGTCTGTGTGTGTGTTTGCTGCACACACGTCTCTGCATGTTTTCATATCAGTGCATCAAAACAAAACATAGAGGAAGGGCTTTCCCCAAACCTGTGGAAATGGAGTAGAAATCTGGTTGTGAAAAGGGTTAGTCATATGTGGGTTTTTCTCTTCAACATTCGTTTAATTAGAAAATTCACATTAATACTTTTCTATTCTCCTGTGTCTCTGCAGTTTGAACCCTGATCCATTCCATTTTATTCCCACACCTCGCTTTTAACTGTGTCACTTTTAAAATCTTAAATACCAGTGACTGAAAAAGTGCATCTGGGTAGTCAGTGGGTTTTAGGAGACTGACTAGAGATAATGAAAAGATTGTGTTGAAGATTTGGGGAATTAGCACCATTTGCCTCTTGCCAACTGCCTTTCAAGGAATCCCCTGTATTTTTTAGTCCCAAACTTGCCTGTTAAATCCTCCTATGTTTTGGGATCCTGTCAGAAGAAATACTTGTGTTAGGCCAGTGTCAAATCTTTCAAAGTGACATCCAGAGAAATCTAGTTGGGTTACCAGGGAACTCCTTCTAACACAGCATGTTGTGTGTGAAAGTGGATTCATCACTGCATGCAGCTTGTAACTGAACAAATATTTGGGGCTTCTGTTGCCTGTAGCAGGCTACGTGGATGTTCTGGTGCGTGAAGGGCTCTTGCTTATTGCTTTGCTGTGGTGGGAGGATAAATGAGCAAGATGGATTCTGGAGTAGAGGTTTTGGCATGTGAGAAGGACACACGCCCTTCCTTTCCAGCCGGATAAAGGCAGAGCCTTAGTGTAAGAATTATCAAGTGTTTTGAGTATTTCCCGAAGGAGGATGGAGAAGGAAGCTTGATGTGACTGCTACACTGCACCACTCTGTTGTGTAAGCTTACGCACTAGTTTAGGTTCTTTGCGTTCGTTTCCTGACTGCTGGTGGTTTTACCAGCTGCCATAAATGTGCAGGGAGCCCAGCTTCACTGCCTGCCCAAAAACCTCACTCAGATGCAGTCTGGATCCATCTTCATAACCACCTTACTTTGACAGTCATGTTAGACCCATTCGGTCTGTGTTTCTAGTCCAGAGAACAAATATTAAACCACTAAGACTTTCAACAGCTTTTATGGAACCAGCTTTTTCTATCTATATCATAGAATCATTTTGGTTAGAGAAGACCCTTAAGATCATCGAGTCCAACCGTTACACCAGCACTGCCAGGGCACCACTAAACCATGTCCCTCAGCACCACACCCCCGTGGGATGGGGACTCCACCACTGCCCTCGGCAGCCTGGGCAAGGCCTTGACAACCCTTTTGGGGAAGAAATTTTTCCTGGTGTCCAACCAAAAAGGCTGTTTGCCTTTGGTTGGTGTCCAACCAAAAAGCAAACCAAAAGGCTGTTTGCTCTTGTCCTATCACGTGTTCCCTGGGGGAGGAGACTGACCCCACCTCACTTGAGCCTCCTTTCAGGGAGTTGCTGAGAGCGAGAAGGTCTGCCCCGAGCCTCCTTTTCTCCAGGCTCACCAACCCCAGTTCCCTCAGCCGCTCCTCATATCGCAGTTTAGCTACTAGAATCCAAGACATCCTGAAGAACAGCACGTATCTCATATATCGTGCAATTTTTCTAATAGTCAAGCATCAATTCAGTTCAGTTTTGAAGTTCATAACCTTTTAACTACTTGCTCATTTATCAATAAGTCTGCAAGCTGTATTCTAGCTGTATTATTTTTTTCCTCCAAAACTAAAAAGATTCTAATCATGTATTGTAATTTCTTACAAAATTCTCTTTCAGGGGTTGTGCAGCACTTGCGGAACGGACAACTATTACGAGACGTTTACATCAACAAACATAAACTGCTTCAGAGTGACTGGACAGCCAAGCAGCTGTACTTGGAGACAACAGGAAAAAGTCGAACGCTGCAGAGCGCGTTGGCGCTGCTCTACGCTTTTTTGCCAGATTTCGACTGGAAGAAAATTAACATGAGGCATCAGTGGAGCACCATTTTTTGCTCTGGAAGCTGCGACTGTCCCATGCGAAACCACTACCTAGAAGAGGAACAGCGCAGACAGTACAGTTCACGGGTGAAAAACAATGATTTGGAGAAAATCTATGTGGATATGGCAAAGATTGTAGGCATTCCCACCAGGCAGTTGAGAGCTTCGAACCCAATAGATTCCCTCTTGTGCTATTTTTGCCACAATGTCAGTTTTCCATGTACCAAAATGGGCTGTATTGGGATGGAACACTTCAAAGTAATCAAAAGACATCAGTTGGAGGATGAGAGAGAAAGGCAGGAAAAGAAACTGTATTTCTTGTATGCACTGTTGGCTACTCATCCTCTCCTCAACCAGACTGTTAATCGACTACAGCGTATTGCAGAAGGCAAGAAAGAAGAAATATTTGTTCTTTACTCTGCACATGACGTCACGTTGTCACCTGTTCTTAGTGCCCTGGGCATTACGGAGGCCAGGTTTCCTAGATTTGCTGCCAGATTAGTTTTCGAGTTGTGGCAGGATGGGAAGAAACCCAAAGAACACTTCATCCGCATCCTGTATAATGGCGCTGATGTCACATTCCAGACCTCGTTTTGCAAGGATTATTATAAACGTTCCAGCAAGCCAATGTGCCCACTTGGAAAATTTGTCAGCTTTGTCAAGAGGGATATGTTCTTAATTTTTAACAGCACTAGTTATTATGATGCGTGTCATAGAAGACCCCTGTAGGGAAGGAGAGTGGAAAGGAAGCGATGTTACCCTGCATTGTCGGGGAAAGTCTGTGTCCTGGCTGAGGTGCAGCTCAGTTTTGTTATTTCTTGTACTTGGAGGTGTAAGTACAAAAGGGTATTGCTTGAAACATGTTTCTAATAGTTTTATTTTTATCGTGACTGCAGACGGTCTCTGATGGAAGAATGAATGCTGAGGGAGTGTCAGGTGTATGTGTGCTCACATACACTGTGCTAACTGTAATGATAAATCACGTGGGCTGCTGTAACCTGGACATCACTTGATAAAGAGGGAGAGAGCAGAGACCTTGTTTCTCTGTATTCCAGAGCAATACTTGGATACCATCAGTTTAAAACTAAAACTTTTTTTTTTTCCACTGCCATCCCACAGTCATTTTACACCGTTTGTATCAAGGTCTTTATGAATTCCAAACATTAGCATCAAACCATTTGTAAGGAATTCTTGAAGCTCCCTACTCAAAAAAGAAGCCTTTTAACATTTAGGGGCAGGTCTTTAAAGCAAAGCGCACGTGTGTATCTACGTGTACGTAGCTGAGCACGTACAAACGAGTGTGTGCCTTTTGGACCTCACAGACCTGTAAATGCTTGGCTGGCGTCGCCAGTGCCACTGAAGGGTGTACTGGAACATGGGTACAAATCTCTATTCTTAGATCGCACTTTCAGCACTTTGAGTTGTTCAAACACGGTCTAGAAATACGTAAAAAGGTCTTGTGGCATTAAGATAGATCACAAACACTTAACATTACCGCTGACGCCGAGCGGGAAATTAGGATTAGAAATCAGTCTCCTGGTGAAATGTTGGGCTCTTTCCCGTTGTGAATGTGTTCAAGCTGCTGTGCTGTGGAACAAGTTGGTGTTTTAGGAATTTGGTGTAGTGACTGCTTGAGACAGCTTGACTAAACACTAAGAAAATTTTGTAGTTGAGTTAGTATTTTTCAGGACTAGGAAGCTTTTATTTTGTAAGATCAGACTTGTACATATTGTACTGTGTATATTTGTAACACAGTAGATCTTTCTTACTTGTTTAGTTTGTAAAGACTTGAGAAACTCACTTTTAGATGTCTTTCCTTCCCCCTTGACCAGGATGTTTAGACTTAAGAATAAACCATCTTTTATGGGTAACTTGAACAATGAGTAGATAGGAAAACTTGTACTTTGAACTGCTTTCGTCTCTTTAGGAGTAGTAAATTGAGAACCAGTTTTTAAATAGAACTCATAGAAATTTTATAATGGAGGTTTTTTACACCTCTGGAAATAGTTTAGTCTGTGACTTGTGATTCAAGGGTGCTAGTTTATCAAAGAAGACATAACTCAGCCTAAGTTCTCCAACTGTTTGCATTCCACACTCTCTCTCTGTTTTCAATGCTGCATTTGAACATGTTTCTTTAAATAAAATTTTGGGGGACTCTTTGTATCCTTGTGTGTTATGTTTATTCTGACTCCCTGAGCTGTTTGCAGTAACAAGGTAAGTGTGTATTGTTGAGCTGCTTGTTGCATTAGTAACTTCTGTGCTTAAAATACTCTGGTTGCCAGTATGAAAAGGAGCAGGTAAACATTTCCAGGAATACCGAAGTAGAAAAATTGGGGCTTTTGTACCACATCAGAATATGTAACTCCTGGAAATGTTTTCTTTCTGTCTAAGAGACTAGCTCTGTCAGTCATTAGACATGTTTGTGTGCTGGAGGGCAATCAGGAGGAGAGAATCTAAATGTTGAGCTCTCTTTGTGTAAATGAACTGGACTGCTTGTCCAGCATAAGCACCAAATACTCCAGAGAGCTGTTGAGCCATCAGCTAAAGGCAGTCAGAATGCAATCTGTTTGGTGACCATTTGCAGGAATGCTGAAGAGCAGAAAATATTGCCATGGGCATATCACTGGTGTTTCAAGTGTGTTATTTGGAAACTTTAAGCCCCTAACGGCTTCTGCCAGTGTCAGTCATGGTGTCTTCACAAGCCTGTTCCAAGAATAGCATCTAATCTTCCATCTTCTTCTGAAAACAGAGCATGGAAGTGTTTTGTTTTGATTTCCTTCTGCAGAAAGATCCCCTTTGTCTGTTGTAGGGGTTTTGGGATGCAGCCGTGAACAGGAGAGGTGAATTTGGATGGATTTCTCATTTGTTGGGCTCAAAGAAGCATTGAGATCCCAGGTAGTAATGGATATTGCAGCTGTTTTCCAAACTTAACTTTTTTGTAAAGCAGCAAAAATGCACTAGTTTGATGGACCGCATTCTGCTTAAAATCTCAAGTAATACTTTGGGGTTAATCCCGATGTTAATGAAGCTTCTCCAGAACTCCAAGAAGAATTAATACCTCCATAACATTGCAGTATCGCTGCTGTCTGGACAGCTTTTGCATATCTCCATGGCTAGACACCCCACAACCTCCCTTCACAACCTGTGCTAGTACTGAGCCACCCTTACCATGCCCACCGTCCCTTGTCCTGCCACTGGGCACCACTGAAAAGATCCCTCTTGTGCAGAACCTCCCTTCACATACTTAGATGCAGCGATGAGATTCCCTCAGAGCCTTCTCTGGGCTGAGCAGTCCCCGCTCTTTCAGCCTACCCTCATACAAGAGACGCTCCAGTCCCTTAATCATCGTGGCCTTCTTGATACATTTCCAGTGGTGCTGGAAGAGCTAAAAAAAAAAAAAAAGAGCTGCAGGGCTGAGATTATTCTCAGAAACCTCTGACTTGGCTATGGAGTCAAAGTGATAAGCAAACTGCTTTATCAAACTTGATTAATGATTCAGTTTTAAAGTTTGACCTGATTTATGATTCAGTTTGCAATTGCGAGTGGATTCATTTTGAATTAAGATCTAATTTAACTACCTGAACAATGGAAAGGGGGAATGTGTTTATCCTGGAATTGATGAATACCCTTTCTATAGGGATGCACTGATGAATTAGACCTATTGGCGCACATGGACTTGTGCAGTGGCACAGTTTAATCAAATGATAGAGCAGAAAGAAAAGCTTCTGCTTTAAGGAATGCTGTTTGAGGTCTTGTTGCCTTGAAATTGGGGTAGGAGTGGGATGTTTTGTTTGTGTGCTAAACACAGTATTTAAAACTGATGTCTAAATATATTGAGTACTTGTAGTGTGAGTGAAATATTTCCTCATAAAATTCAGCTTATTTTTCAGTGCAGTGCTGGTGTTCAGTCTCTCTTCCCCCGTCCATTAGTTTCAGTTCTCAGGTATAGTACTTCGGTTTCTAGTGCTCCTCAAATATTAAGAGATTGAAGGAAAGGAGGAAAGAAATCGAGTGCCCTCTCGTGGCAGTTTTCCATTTTACAAAAATGGGTTTGTGTGAATTAAACTGGAGGAAAAAAATGCCTTTGCTCTGAAATTGCAACCCTCTGGAAAAGCAGAGTTAAAATCAGGTAAGTTGTAGACAGATTTCATCCTGCAGTCTGAAAAGGGGGCCTCCTTCACCGTGCTCTAGGTGAATGGTTGGGTGTTTATAGAAGACCCTCAAAACCTTGTGGGTGAAGAAGGAACTGTGGTGACAACTGTGGTGGTTATTTTGAAGCAAGTTGTTCCTGTTGCTGAACACAGGTGTATTCTCTGGGTCACTGCAGCTTTGCTGTCCTCCATACCAAATTCAGTCCTGCTCTTTTTATCAGAGCAATTTTATTTTATTTTTTCTGTTAGTAAAGTCAGTTTGCTGGTTTGGTCTTAGATAGTTTGCTGGCCTTGTGGTTTGGTTTCTCCTTTTCCATGTGAAGGGAGCTATGCCACATGTGTCCACTATGTCGTTACTCAAGTGTTTGAGATAGGACAGGCTCTGAGCTTTGCAAAGTTCCTTCAGACCGAAAACAAACACCATTAAGCCCTTTGTTTACAGAAGTCCTGGACAGCCAATTTCAAAAGTGATTTAGAACTACTCTTAAGTTATTCCTTTAGGTTCCCCTGACAGAAATTGTCATTAAAAGTTTTTCTTCTATTGAGAGTAAAAAAGAAGAATGAAAGAAGCGCTGGCATTTGAAATGTAAAGCAGTCCAGATCTCATTCTAAGAATAGAGGGAAAAAAAAATACATCTGTTTGTCACTTCTTAAGATGTCATTGAAAAATGGTCACTGGAAAATGTGGGGAGGAAAACCTTATAAGCTGTTGCTGTTGAAGGTCCTTGCAAAACAGGATGCGCAAGATAGAACAAGAAAAAAAGATAACAGAAAATGTGTTCTCTGTTGCGAATTCTTGTGTGCATCTTCCCTGCAGCAGGCACAAGAAGGCAGCTATTTTAAACCTACCAGCCAGGAAACTGAACATCCAGGACCAGCTACAGGACACAATGAATCTCTAAGGGCACCCGTAATATGTATGCGTGAGGCTGTGGAAGATTAAACGGTCCAGGGCCAGCTACTGGATAGACTGCTCTTGCTACTGGCTGGACCTAGGTAGGCAGAGCTGCAGGAACCTTGTTTCTGTAGGGCTGCTGGATTTGGCAGCTCCAAACAATTTTGTCATCAGAAACAGAGCAGTCTAAAAGGGATCCTGCAGTTTTACATGATGGGAGGGATGACTAAGGCAGATAAAAAATTCTTCCTTTAAAAAAGTCTGCCTGCCCCAAAAGTGGTGAGCAACAGAGAGGGAACTGAGCTTAGTTTCTGATGAACTGATACTGGCTCAGTAGTTGCTTGTTTCATTCTCCTTTTTGAACTGGTCACATATTTAATGTTCTCCTTTGATAGTACAAGTTATAACAGGCTTTTGACCAATTTGGTGCCTCACTTGTTAAAAAAACCCCCCAAACTACATCACTTTTGTAAGTCACACGCTCTAGTGCTTCTCTGCTCCATACATGCATGGTTCAGGCATCAGAAGGATTCTTAATGGTTACTGACAGCACTAGCTGTCAAGTGGGCAACAAAAATGTCTTGAGTGTGTCCTTATTCCTATCTCAAGTGCCAGAGAGGTATCTTTGCTTAAACTTCTTCCATCAGGGTTTAAATGATGTCCATTACTATGTACAAGATGACATTTGTCAGCAATTACAGCGTGCTCAGCTGTGTTCCTAACCCCTTAGAGCTGACCCCACAGTTCAGTAGCTTTATGGAAAGTTTTACCTGTTAATAATTAACTTCTCCTTCAGTCTGCAATGCGGTAATTGGGTTTTTGGAAAGAAAGAACACTGAAATGCATCGGCTTGCGAAAGAGTGGTAAAAATATATTTTTCCTTTTTAATAGGGGACAGGAACCAGCCAGTCATGCTCTGAAGTGGTGGTTATAAGGAGGAAGGCAGCCAGCTTAAACACACAGAGGTAGACAGGGTCTCCTTATTAACTGTAAGGGCTTGTCATGCGTCTGTGCTGCTTCTGACAGTGCTTATTCTGCCTGGCATGGAATGGGAGCTAATTGTCCCAGCAGCATCCGTGTGTCCCAATATCCATGTGAAACCGCAGGCTTTGTTTGAATCCTGCCTTCTCACAAAGGACTGACTGCTTGCCATGCGTAATTTTTGTGAAGCACTCCGCTGGGTTGCAAACCTTAACCTCTGTCTGCTGGGCCAGCAGCCTGCCAGGAGGAAAAACTGCTGCGAATCCTGGAGAAATGTGGTAGGAGGGAAAATGGCATTTCTCTGTCCTTGCTGGTGTTTGAGGGAGAGAAGGGAAGGAGGAGGAAGGCAGCAACCCCATCCTGAGGTGGACAAGGCGGGCCCAGGCGTCCCGCGGTGGCTCCCGCCGCCATGTTGAGGGGCTCGCCCCTCAGGGAGATGGCAGCTACTGGACCTGGAGAACGTGTGGGGAAGGAAAATGCGAGAGCGAAGTGGAGCCCTTCCTCCTGCCACTGTTTGGGTAAGGACATAGAATAATAGTATGAGGGTCATGGTACTGTAAAATCTGGTCACAAACCCTCTAAGGCCTGAAGTTGTAGAAGGCAGGCATTCTTTATTGCAGCGCTGGGTGCGTGGGGGATCTCTCCTAACATGCACGCCCTTGTCCTGTAGCACTGTTTATTTATACACAAAGTTTTTAATTGTTCTGTTTTCTAATACGTATGTGTCGTTATTCACCTTTATGATTGGTTAATACATCCTGGATTGCTCTGTAAATTTCTCCGCGTGCTCTGCCCCTTGTTCTTTTGAGGCAGTGGTACCATTTGGGGAGGTGGTCTGTGAGTCGATGGTCGGTATCTTCCCCAGCCACATTTACCTTTCCCCCAGCTGCTGCAGATTTTCGCTGACTGCATGCTCCTTTTGGCAGTTCCCCAGTTCTCAGCGCCTTTTGGGGAAGATGTTTCCTTTTTATCAGCCTTCTTGAGCCCTTCCTCAAAGGCCTAGTTGTTCAGTGTTCACAGTGCACTGATACAAGCAAATAGTTTGCTGTCTCTTAGCTCCTTCTTCTCACTACCAGATGTTTCACAAGGCCACGGTAACTCTTTATTGTTACAGGCCTCAACTTGCAAACATCAGCTGCTTGCAGGCATCAGCTCGTGGGCATCAGTCACCCAAAAGGCAAAGCCACAGGGAACATGGAAAGTGGTTGCTAAAATGGGGCAACCTGCTCTAGCGGCAGGTGTCTGCCCATGGCAGGGGTTTGGAACTGGATGATCTTTAAGGTCCTTCCCAACTCAAACCATTCTGTGATGGTATGAAAATGTGAGCGTGGTGGGTGCTCATGGTGCCAGCCCTCGGCCGAGGGTGGGCTGTGGAACCCCCCTACTCTTCTCCCACCTCTCCTCCTGGGCTCTGAGCATCACTCTGAGCTTGGCACAGGGTTTTGGGTTACTGCTGCAGGGATTAGCGCGGCTTTGCCGAAAAACACAACCAGCAAAAAAAGCTAAGATTTCATTTTTAGGTATGCAAAGGGTAGTAAACTGGAGTAGAGAAGGCTGAGAGGGGGTGTAATCAATGTTTATAAATATCCGAAGGGTGGGTGTCAGAAAGATGGAGAAATCGGTCCCTTTTCAATGGTGCCTAGTGATAGGACAAGGGGAAACGGGCATAAACTGGAACTCAGGAAGTTCCACCTCAACATGAAGAGAAACTTCTTAACTGTGAGGGTGTCTGAGCAGTGGAACAGGCTGCCCAGGGAGGTTGTGGAGTCTCCTTCTCTGGAGACTTTCAAGACCCATCTGGATGCATTCCTGTATGACCTTGACTACATGAGCCTGCTTTGGGAGAGGGATTGGACTAGGTGATCTCTAGAGGTCCCTTCCAACCCTTGCCTTTCTGTGAGTCGGTGAAAATAACGTTTTAACAGAGCACATGAAAAAGTTGCTAGCTAGAAATTGGGGAATGTGGTTGTATAGGTAAAATGATGGACTAAGGTGCACGTTCCTTTCAGTGGTATTTGCAGTCCTGTGTATTTGTGCTTGCTCACTTACTATGCGAGCAGAATCTTCGCAGCAATAATTTTTCATGAACTGTTCAAACAAGGGATTTATCTGGAGAGAGGGAGAGAGGATCTCCTCTCCCTAACTGCAAATGCCCCGAAGGTATTTCCTCCGAGTAACTTGAATGGCACCCCAACTGACCTTTTGCTTCATCCAAAAATCTGTATGCAGGTTACGTTTGTGTTGTGTCCTCATCTTGTACCCTGTTTCAAATGATTTTTTGTTGCCTGAGAGTATTTATGTCATATCCACAGAGAGTGTAAACCAGCACTAGAACACTTTGACAGAAAGTCATCTGTTTTTATATAAGTGTGTATTTCCCTATAAATTTGGGTATAGATTTCATCCAACTTTGGCCATCATGAAGGTATTTTGGTATTTATATGGAGGGCTTTGAACTTGCCTGAGCTGAAATATCAATAGCATGTGAATGAGAAAGCTGCAGAATGTCAGATACTAAGAACTGGAAACAGCAGGTGCAGGGAGCGGTTTGCATGAAAGCTCAAAACCGAAACATGTAATGGAATCCCTTTGAATACTTCTGGAAGCTGCATTTCAAATTAAAACATGAAGTTGGATTGTGGTTAATTTGTGGATGGGAAGATGATGGATTAATAAATGGTTCACGGAATACTTCCAACTCTAAATACACCATGAGCAATTTACTTACTGCTCGGGAGCAGGAGATGTAGTGTTACTTTCGTTTCTTTTTAAAATGACATTCTGTTTCGTCAGTACAGAATCCAGGTCATGTTTTCTTAGTCCTATGTGCTTTTAAATAATGAATATAGGTAGGATGAAACATGGCTGCAGATGAAACTTAAGCTTTCAGTTTATAATGAAAACAGTCACAGTTCCTCTTCCCGGTTGAAGCTCTTGAGCGTGTTTAAATGTGCTTTAGCGGAGCAGGGATGGGGCTGCCGCCTTGAGGACCCCAAGGGCTGTGTGAGAGAAAGAAGCAGAGCCAGAGATGTTACTGTCTGCAGACCACATGAGGGAGGTGTACTGAAGAATTAACATGACCTACAAAATACATGGAGTAATCCCTCCACTTTCTCGGAATTTGGCAGAGCTGGGGTTTCTCTCAGTTCCCACCGGAGATATGCAAATAGATATTTTATTCCTGGGTTCCTGCCAAAAACCTCCTCAGGGAAAAATCTATATGGTCTTAACCTGTTACCTTTCATTACTTCCTATTTTCCACCATTTTCTCTCTTCCTAAAGAAGCTGAAATATTTTTTCTGTTAAATCAGGGACGGCTCAGGCAACTAAAAATATTGTTGTGTGGGTATGGGAGCTTCTTTTCCAGATGCAGAGTTTAAAAGGTCTTATTACATCTCTGATCTACTATTTTTTTCATAAAGTGTCCTATTTTAAACTTCTTATTTAAACTTGTTGCAAAGTTTGGCTTTTCCAGGATCCAAATGGTGCCTGTGAGTTCACGTGCATTTGTTTGTGTCTGTGTACAGATAGATTTTTTTTGTTGTTGTTGGGGATTCTCATAAATAAGTACATGGGGGGGGAGCTTTATGTTTGGCTTTCAAATCTGTCAAGTCAGAATCGGGATGGAATGGTACCCTTGGCTCTGCTTTTACTGTTACCTTTCCTCAAGCCCTCCTAAATATGGATTTTCAAAATGTCTTCATGTGATTTTCCAGCCGTGTTCCATGTAGAGAAAGTGGGGTTTTTTGTAATGAAAACACTCCCCTGAAAGAGGAGATTATGGTCTGTCATGTTAAATATCGATCTAAATTTTTTGAAGCTGTTACAGCATTTATCCATTCAGTTCCTCTCAAAACTACTGGAGGTGGATGGTTTATCTGCACAAAGTGAGGCAGAAATACTGGTCATCACCTTCTTGAGATGTTAGGAAGAGAAAATGACTTTTGCCAATAGAGGAGAGTTAGGTGCCTCTTATCAAACACTTCCAGCAGCTGTCTTTGCTGCTGAAGAGTTTTCCTCAGTCTGATGGCATGCCACTATGTGGCTGTTACTGTGGTAGGCCAGCTCCGTAAATCGTCTATTTGTTGCGTGTATGGAAGAAAAGATCATAAAGCTTTGTGCTTTAATCTGGTACCTGACTGAATCTTGTCCAGTGGCAGCATTTTTGGGGTTGCTCAGCCTGCAGAAGAGAAGGCTCCGGGGTGACTTTATAATGGCCTTCCAGTACCTAAAAGGGGCCTACAGAAAAGCTGGAGAGGGATTTTTTAGAAGGGCTTGTAGTGATAGGACAAAGGGTAATGGCTTTAAACTGGAAGAAGGTAGATTTGGATTAGATGTAAGGAAGAAATTCTTCACTGTGACAGTGGTGAGGCACTGCAAGAGGTTGCTCAGAGAAGCTGTAGATGCCCCAACACCGGATGTATTCAAGGCCAGGTTGGACGAGGCTTTGAGCAACCTGGTCTAGTGGGGGGTGTCCCTGCCATGGCAGGGGGTTTGGAACTATAGGGTCTTTAAGCTCCCTTCCAACACAAACCATTCTATGATGCAAACACAGAAGTGAGGTTTTTTTGCAATTGCAGCTGGCATTGGTTTGGGGAGAGATCTCCCCTTGGTACCTTTCGAACCTGAGTTGATTTAAACAACATTTGACAGGAATGTAGAAGTCGCCAATGTTCTATATGACCAGGTGGATGAAAGCGGTCCTCTAATTGTGCCGACTGTAGGGAAAGCTAAAGCATGTTCAGAAGCCACTTGGGTTGATCAGAGGGGAGATAAAAATGCACAGACACCAGGCTTCTTAAATCCTGAAGCTATTTTTTCTTCATCATTCTCCACCAATAGACATTTGTCCATAAAGGCAGTGCAGCTGAGCATTTCCAGATTCATGCCTGTAGTCTCAGACAGCTGATCTGCTCTGGAGAGCGTTGCTAAGCAGAGCAGGTGGGAAAGGTCCAAATGATTTTTAGGACATGGCAGTCTCTTTTCTTGGTGTCAAGAGAGGAAGCAATTTCAAACAAATCTAGCTGGAAACATTTGCATTTAAAAATGATAGATGCCATCCAGCTGACGGAAGATAACAGGATAGGCAAATGAGTGTGGCCCCGTCACAGCTGTGAACCAAACTTTGAGAAGGCTCATCTGCACTCCGACGGAAAATCCTGAACTCCTTCCAACGTGCAAAGCCTGTCGGGAAGCTCTAACAGAGAATGCGATTCCTCTGTGATTTTACTAACCGCTGGAACTGCCACTTGAGTGAAGAAATGTCAATTCAAAATCAGAGTGGCTGGAGGGAAACCTTTTTATTAATTCACGTTCCATAGACTTTTACAAGAAGTAGTGAAAGGAATCTTAACCTTAGCATTCTGATGAGATTCCAGAGTCTGTAATTACATTGGCTCGGAACTCCAGCTGCAGCTTTACTAGCAAAAGCTGTTCTGCTGCGAGCTGTGGCCTGCTGTGCTCAGGGTCAGACAGGTGCTAGAGTTCATCTGAGAGGTAAATGATAATACAATATATATAGTTTATACAGTGCTTTGCTGCATTCCTCAAAGCCCCTTCAGGGATCCCTGGGGATAAAATACACTGAAGAAATGAGATAATATTTGAAGAGAGACTTTCTATCAACCTGGTTGATGAGTTAACTTCTTGGGAACGCTTAATTTTTATGCTCAATGGTATGTTTTGTGAAAACTGAAAAGTCAAATATGCTACACATATTGATCAGTATATATGTAAATCAATCCAGTGTCCTGGAACTTGAATCGACTCTCCTTGTAAAAGTAGATCAGCAAAAAGGTCTTATTGATTGAATAGAGAATCCATGCTCTTCGTTCAGGAGCGATTGCTGAGTTCTGTTTGCTACTCCGGTGTGTGTGAGCACTGAAAGAATGTGCTCCTGTTGCACAATTGTCTTACCTAGAAAGGCTTTAATCCCCTATTTTGAGAAAAGGCAGTGAAAAAAGAGGTCACCTGCAGTATTTTAGTATTTTTGTAAATGCAGGCACTACCCAGTACCTACCATTCTGGAGGTGGTGGTGTCAGAGGGTGCACCTCTGTGTGGTGGGTTCCTGAAAGGCTGTTTGGCTTTACCAGATTTCACAGGCTTTCTGGAGGATTTTTCTTCACGGAGTCAGTTTGTAATTTATGGTGCAGCAGAGTTCAGAGATTTGCCTGACTCTTTCTCAGTGTTCGCTGCTCTGTGGCTAGGGGTTTACAAATGGAACACTATTAACACGGCAATGTGCAGGTTTCCCAACATCTATAGCCTGAGTTTCGGCTTTATACTGGATGTGAAATGTTATTTCTTATTAATCATTAAATTCTTGTATGTAACTCAAAAAATTTCCCTTGCCGCAGTCTGATAGCGGTTTAGTCTATTGGTTCTCCATTAATCCAACATGTGCAATGATAACAATAACTTGAATTCCCTGCTTAAGATGCCCTGAAGTCTACAGTACAGGAGCATCTTTTTGTGGTTGTGTTTAATTTGTGTCTTGCCTCTCTGGTTCTTGCACCAGTGCTACCGTATCATTAAGCTCCATTCTTACTGTTCATAGACCAAACCTCTCATTCTTGCACAAGGACCCGTTCTTGCTAATATTTTTTTTTTTTTTTTAATAAACCCCAAACTGTAGTTAAATGTAGAACTGTTTGAAGTGACTGGAAGGCAGCTGCTGAATTCTATCAGGATGTTAATATATGTTATATATTAATGTAAATCTCACTCCTTCCTTAAAGTAATTCAGTGTTCTGTTAATGCCTGGTAGAAACCACGGTGTGTGTTGGCATGGGGAGTGGGAGAGTAAATGATTTGAGTAGAACTCCTGACACTGAGATGCTACTTGGTGTGAAATGACAGCTTCAGCCTGCGGGTGATGATTTACTGCTCAAGTAACTCGAGGGAGGGAATATTTTCCAGTTTGCCTTGGGCACTGAGAACCTTTGTGTGTAATGCATCTTAGAAATTTTCTCTGCAGATATTCTAAGGACTGCGAGGACTTCCTAGGGGCTGCAGTGCTTACCCTTGCTATTCATTCCTGCCTTGAGGTAAACAGTGACTGAACGCTCCCTGAGCCGAGAGGAATCATTGCCCTTTGATCAGGCAGAGCCTGAGCAGTTCACTACTGCTCTGTTCCTCTGCTGGCTGTTCCTAAATAGGGCTGCAAACCCAGAGGCGTACCTGGAGTCTGATCATTTGTATTTTATTAAAAACTTGTCATAGCTCAGGAGGCTGTGGTTAGAAGCTCTCCAAATGAGAGAAATGTGTTATCAGCATCAAATGAAATTCAAAAATCGTATCAGTCACCACACTGAGCTGTGAGTTCTTGTCTTCCTCCTCCCATTCTTCATCCAGTTAAGACAGAAATAAACAGTGTCCAGGTCAGAAACCTCAGTAACATCTTGATTTTTTTCAGGTTGCCTCTTACAGACACCCCTCTAAGAAGATTCGTAGCCTTAACTTTTATAAATTTTGCAGATGACATTCTAAGCAAATATGAATAGGTCAGTGGTCTTCTTGCTGTGGAAGATCTGAATTGGAGTAAATTCATTTCATGACTGATTTAATCTAGAGATTCTTCTGTTCTGTGGTGACTCTAATATAGCCTGACACTGTTAATCATTTAAATGTGAGTGCTTGTTCTGAAGATTACTGTGTCTAACAGGGTATTTGCCAGTCCTGGGAAGAATCTTATGTATGTCAAGAGGAAACATTCCTGGTTATTATCATTACATCAAGATTTGCTGTGGCCGTTCAGCTCCAGACCCCAGGAATATCCCTAGTTTCCTGTCCTTAAACTGATGGAACATGGAAAACGTGTGTTTCTCCAGGAGAGGGTGTCCCATCACTGCAGGCCACAAAGACCTTACATGCTCAGGGCTTGCCCTGACCTTGGTCTGCTATGTCCCATGCCATCTCTCAGCCGAAACAGCTTGGAGAAGTGTGAAGGCAGTAAATCTTAGTGAAAGAGTAGTGTGTTTGAAAAGGTTGATGGAAAGACTATGCGTGTAGCTCTTTCACTTAACTTTCTGGAATACCCGTACTGATGAAACCTGTTAATAATCACAGAATGTAGCTTGAGTGTGCTGGGGGAAATTGTAGCTATTACAGTTCCTTTTCTTTTTCTGTAATATTCTATTCTGTACGGTGTATTTAATTAATTCCTTACTGTAATCTAACCCTTGCTTTGTGGGGCATATTTCTGCCCTTGTCTGATTTTGTTTTCAGAAACAAGGTGTGTTCTGTGTAACAACTCTGTACTGTATATGCCTACACTGTGAAGTACCTCTATTTGATTTTTAGCTTCCTCTTCAACATGAAAGCAAGATACCTTTTGTTACTCTTTTCCCTTTAAACAGTGACTCGTTATTCAAATGCTTGGCAGCTTTAATGAAAATTTGCATGAGGCTGTAGAAGTCAGTCTAGCTGGTGATTATGGAATGGGTGTGTGCAAAATTTATTTGGGACTTCAAGTTTTGGTTGTTATTGCTCTTCCAAACTCCTGGCAGCTGAAGAATGAGAAAAGAATAAGTGGAGAGAGGATCGATAGTAGGAAAATTAACTTCTAATATAAAATGACAGCTTGACAGTGAGCGTATTTGGCCTGAATTGCAAATGCAGCAAACACTGGGAACCGTAATCTGATTATTTTTTTCCTGATTCTATGTCATTCTTTTATAGAATGTCTTATATGTACTAACACCATTTGTGTCACAGGAGCCTTGACATAATACTATATTGCAAAAGCATTTTCAGGATAGTTGTGTCTAACGCCCCTTCAGTGACATTTGCAATTAATTTTTTGCAGTAGTAAATGTTAATTTGGGTGGAATCTGCATAAGTTCTAAATAAGAGAAGTCCTCTGTGCTTGACTGAGTCACCTCATAAGAACAGATAGATGATCTCAGGACTTCTGTTCTTTGGTGCTCAGATGTCTCAGAAGTAACTTATATTGGTATTATTAGAACTGTATCAAAGCACTAGCCCTGACTTGGCTCCTGAAGTGTAGCTGCAAAGAAATCCAGACTCAGATGTTCAAGTCTTTGATGTAAAGGGATAGCTGCTGGTGGTGTATGTGTCATGTTCAGTTTCTACGTCATGCACTGGCAATTGTTTCACTTGTTTCTTCAAGTATTGTATGTAGTGTTTGGGTTTTTCTCCAGCTAATTCTAGCTCTGTTTGCTCTCTGCGTGTCTTGAAGTAGCCAACATATGTTGCATCATGTGTAAGTGTGCTTCTCATGGGCTTTCCTTTTGTGGTTGTTTTTTTTCCTCCCAGCCTTTGTTGTGTGACGGTCTCAAAGAACCACATGCAGAAGGTTTCTTCTGAGAGTCCTACAAAACAACCACTAATCCTTTCAGATATTTCCCACAACTGCGGAGCATTCATTGGAGCCAAATGAACTTGGTTGAAAATGAGGGAGATGTTTAGTTTAGAAGCAATAAAAGTGTAATTGTCTAACTGAAAATAGGGATTAGAACTAGATGTGGTTTTGTGGCTTGAGCCCGTTTTACGTCTGAAGCTTAATATTTAATAGAATGCATGGCTGAGAGACTCACCTTGCTGTGCAATCAAACACATTCCTGTGCTTACATGTGTTCCATGGAAAAAAAGACATTTGAGGAAAACCAGTGCTTGGCTGTGTCCACTGCAATTTCCCAAGAGGCCTTGGTACCAGTTTTCTGAGAATGACTTGAAAATCCCATGTATTACAATGATTCAGATCTTCATTCACAGTTAAAACAGACCCATCAATTATAATGCTACCTCTTAAGGCAACTCGTTATTCCCTCTGCCCCCTGCTTGGCCCTTTGGCTATGGATCACAGCCCCTGTACTTGGACTTAGTTTAATTTCTTTGGTTGGTGGAGCTCAAAGATCATCAGCCAACTCATTATGAGAACCATGATGATGTCCCTTCCAGAGGTTCATTAGCAGTCACTCAGCCAGGTTCCCCAGCACGCCTGTGCCCTTTGGAAGTACAACCTGATTGCATGTGGATGCATAGTATGTGTCTGTCAGCAACACAAATTGGTCTTGAACAATTTCAGTGCTTCTCTGTGAAAAACGAGTGTGAGATTCCTTTACTGCTTTATGTCACAGGCACTTTGTAGCACTAACACCACTTGCTGCACATACGGGGTGCACATAGGCTCTTCTACTCGCTTAAACAGCCTGAAATGAGGCAGTGTCAGTGTGCCTGCTCATGTCCAAAATTATGCTGGTTATTGTGCCAAGTAAGAGACATGAATGCCGAGCCATTCCACAAGTCTAGAAAGGGTAATAAAAATATTTATGAATGTTACCATTTTAACTGTTCAATTTTTTTTTTTAAAGACCTCCGGAGCTTGGACTGATTTATGGCTGTTCAGCTTTTTTAAAAAAAAAACCAGAAAGAAAAAAATCAAAACATATTACATACAAAAGAAATTAAGGAAGCCAGAAGCTATGCATCCAAAGAACTATCTAAAAATAAGAAGTACAGCTATAAAATTTAATACCCCACTGAGCAAAGGAGAAGGTTTTTCTTGTCTGGCTACAGGAGTGTGTGCAGTTTTGCTGAAATGCAGTTCTCGTTCTGCCTCATACAGTCTCTATGGTGGTGACTGCTATTTTTATTTCAGACATGGGCTTTTTAATTTCCTTATTTATGTTTTCATTCTAATCACAAGGGACCTATTGTAACTGTTCTCTGCGTTCTGCATGTTTAATTCTAAACTCTGACATGCAACAGCCCTGGGCTGAGCTGTGGCAACTGGAAGTTCAGTACAACTGACATACAGTCCCTGAGTCTGTCAAGGAAGTTGAGTGACAAAAGTACAGATTTCCCAACAGAACAAATGAGAATGTTCGTAGAGACCAGCTGGTGTTGTATTATACCCATTTCATGACTGTTCTCTGTCACCGTCCGCATGCTTAGTGTGTTTGTTCACTTTTGGCTGTGTGTTCTCAGCTGGTGTGGCAAGGGGTCAATGGAACAACACAGGTGTCCGGATGTGCAAGGTCCACGTTGAATCATGGCAGTACAGGGTGGTCATACCATGCTCTCTTCCAGAAATCGATGAAGTGTGCCACAGAGGTTGGTAGCCTCAAAGAAAAATCACTACGAGATGGATTCTGGAAGTCCATTAAAAGAGTAAAGCAGTAGGGTGAGCAACTACTTGTTCCCCTCAAACAGTCCATGTTTTTGCCCGTTCTCCTGGTGGAGTTCCCATTATGGAGAGGAAATTTAAACCGTTCCATTAAGTCTCTGCCAGCAAGTGTGAGGAAAAACTCATGAAAGTTTTGTTTCTTTTCAGAAGCATACTTTGTTAAATGGTTCCTTGTTTTATTTGTCATGCCGATAGTCATGTAAGCGGTGGCCTGTGTGAGGAGAAATGGGAAAGTTAGTATTAATATTTGTGGACATGGAGTGTAGAAAGCAACGGAGGATTTTGGCTGGGCAAGAGATTCCGACGCTTTTGAGAGGTCTGACTTTGACAGTCAAATAAGTGTGTTAGCAACCACTGAAAATGAGAAGTCAGAAATACAATGAAGAGTATGTGTACCGCTTCAGATTTAAATTCTGGATCCCAGACCAGCAGTTTTAGCATAATATGTGAATTTAATAGCATAAATTTTTATTTTAAGTTACTGTAGAGACAACCTGTAAGTAGACCAAATTCTTTTGATCATCCACAGAAGATGCAGCTCTTGGAAAATACCCAGGCTTTCTTTTATTCTGGTTCTAGTGGGAACCAGTGGAACAGTTGTAGACTTTTCTTCAGAAACACTGGCCAAAAGGTGTTTCTTGAACACTTCCATGTCCAAGGTGTGCATGGACAAAGTGAGGTGTGCCCCAGCAAAATGCTGTGGAAATTATGTATTTGAAATTCTTCGGTAATGCAATGGTAAGTCCTATATAAAAGCTGTATGCGTAACTAGGAAAGAACATGGGGTAATATATAGACCTGGTGCTTTAAGGTATTTCCAGAAACTAACTATGCTTCATGTTCTCCTCATTAGTCAAAATTTCCATGGCCACCTTTCATCTCCGTTATTCCATCTGTCACGTGCAGCAGTAGAAATCTGAGACTGGTTTTCAAACATAATTCTAGGCAAGTGTCCCCACTTCAGCTGCCATAAAATACAGCACAAAAGAACACTTTTAATGAGACATCAATTATAGAATACGTGTTTAAAAAAAAAAAAAAAAAAAAGCCATCGACCTTGTGGAGTGGCCTTGCAGCCATCTGTTATAGGGAAGTGACAAGACCCCAAGTTGGCAAAGCTTTGAGAGAAACACGCCAGGACCTGCTCTCAGAATCTCCTCTTCCCAAAGACAAACAAAAGCTTTAAGCTAACAACAAACAAACAAGTTCTATCACAACCTAAGCTAGGACGGTTAACTTTTAAAATAAACAAAATTCATAATGTCCAGATCAGCCAGAATGTAAGTAGAAGAGTTGTTTTTAAAAGTTGTGTTCCCACTCTCCACCTCTTCCCACTTCTGACATGGTGGTGGAAGGTGGATCCTTGCTTCTGTGTTTAGTTCAACTCATTTCAGTTGTCTCATGGACTGCAAAAAACCTCTACCAGTCCCCCTTGGGCTCTCAGGAGGTTTATTAATGATTGCTCCATTTATTTCAGTGGTGGTTGTTTGCTCACTGTTTAAGTTTTCCAGCACTGTGCTGTGCTTCTTTCACTCGGAAGTCCACAAGGACATGGCCAAGTGGCTGTTGTGCTGCTTCTGTGGTGACTCTGAGTTGTTGGGATGCTCATGGAGAAGAGATTCCTACCCCATGGACCCTTGCAAGCTTTTGCCTGGCAACGTGGTAGGGAGCAGCTGTGCTGGAGGGATGGATGTGGGTAGCTCTGGTTGTTCTGATTAGAAACCTGTTCATATCTGGGGTTATGCCCATCACTGTCTTTGCAATACTTTTGTTTCTGTTTGTTCCATAGCGTAGTCAACACAACTGAGTATTTAACAGTAAAAGTTAGTGGTAACTAAAGAAATTTGCAGTATTTTTAGTATTTACATGCCTGCCATCCCTTAGCCAGCCCCAAGTTGCTCGTGTTTAAACTCCTGCACGTTGCACAGACGTATCCATTGATACATAGGTTTTGGGATTCGTTTCTTCCTTCCTGAGTGGTTACAGTTACGTTAAAACCCAGTCATTTCTGTTGTTCAAACGTTCAACTGCATTAGCCAAGTTGTACTTCCAAAACATTCAGTCCAGAAAACTGCGCCCCCCCCCCGAAATGAGAATGATGCTCTTAAACCCCTTCTCCCCCATCCCTGCAAACTATGGGTAGTCTCCTCTGGTGAAGGCAAGGAGATCAAAACCACATGCATGCTCTGGAGAGGGGAAAGGCACCCAGCCACTCGGAACTCAATCTAAAGCATCATTATGGGCTCATTCGAACTGCTGATTATCAGTGAAAGCTGAGCCTTGTACCAACTTGCCAAAGGTACTTTGAAGCCATTAACACATCATCATAATTCTGTAGGAGTCTGAAAGAGAGAAAATAAGCCACAAAAATAGTTTTCCTTGACTGTAACTTGATCTGGCAAATCACAATATGTTCTGAATGCTGTTTGTGTAGCTCTCATTATGATTGTGGCCTTAGATAATTAGTTAATTAACAAGGCTATGGCAAAGCTTGTGTCACTGCTTTCATCATAAGCTGCAAGTATTTCAGAGGTCAAGAATGAATGGCAGAGTCAATGAGGTCTCTTTGAACTCTTTGGCCCTTTACTTCTTCCATGATCTCTAAACCTGCATTCCATTACCTCCAAAACATTAGCTCAACATGACTGTATCTCAGTTAAGAGACATATTCCTGGGTTCAAATAACCACTGCTGCCCTCTCTTCCTCTCTGTGGCCTCCACCAGGTTCCACTTCAATGCATTTCAAGCTCTCCAAGATGTGGTAGCTATTTGTGGAAGCAAAATCATGTTATTTCTTCTGTTGTGGTAATGGCTGGCTTCTTGAGTGTTTTCTATCAGGTCTTGTAGTCTGCCTGTGCTCTGAATTTTCCTCATTCAGTTCTCCTGGTATTGATGGGTTTTGTTTTTTCTATTCTTTATAGGAAAGAACGACTTTAATTTCATTCTTCTGTCTCACCAAATTCTTTTCAATTCAGCAAAGCTATTGACATGAGTAAAACAAAAGATAGGCAGAACTTCTGCATGGTGTTATGGTCAGTGTTTACAGTTTGATCTGCAATGTCCATTCATACCCTTTTCTTAACTTGATGATACGTGATTATGTAGCGTTAGCATGACCTCTAGATCAATCTCCTTTTTTCATGACCGTGTGGTATTTTCCATGGGTTTTTAATGAGAAAATTTTGTTTCCTGATGGTTTGAGGGATTTTCTTATTTTCTACATTGGGAAATTGGAACTGAGTGTATTCTCATTGTCTTTCTCTTGCATTGTTCCATGGTCATGCTTCTTAGACTATAACTGTGCTGTGTTTCTCATCTCTCAGTCTTCCTCCTATGTGTTACTACTCTCTGGGTACACACATTGCATTTGCCTCCTCCTTGGAGTTTCATTTGCCATCAGTCTCATTTGTGCCATGTTGTCTAATGACTGTCCTTTTCTTGCACTCCTGCAGCTCCACCTTTAGCTGTCCCTTCATTTTATTGGTCCAGACACAATTCAGTGACTGTCTCTGTGCTGAAGACAATCAGATTGGGCCATTTCAGATCTGGTTCCTTAGCTCCAAATTAAATCTTTGTGTGGTCTCTGAAGTGCTGGGGCCTGAGTTGTGGGCTCCAAGTTGGAGTGAATGAGTCACAACCTAGCAGAATGTTTTGTTTTTCCTATTAGCTTTATGTTCTAGAGGCAGAACCTGGCCCACCTGTGTCTTTGTGGCTCTGCCCTCACCCAGGTGGTCGTGGTTGGGGGGCGGTGGGTGAGGCCAGGACTATATCAGCCAGGAGCTGATTAGTCAGAGGAGCTTCCTGTTGGGTGTGGCTTCTGCTGAGGCTGGTCACATCTTGCTGAGCTCTCTCAGTGGTGTCCTTCCATGTGAGGGGCTACTGAGGGAGCCATCTCTGTTCATTGTGTCCAGCAGGCAATGCTGGCACCACAGTGGGCAGCGGAGGAGCTGGGCCCACAAGAATTTATGGCAGCACTGTCTGAAAGAAGACTTCTGAGGGGATGTTGCTGAGTTTAGCGCTGGCCTGTGTGATCAGGCAGCTGATGGCAGCATAGACTGATGATGGCTGAATCAGCGTAACAGTCTCATAGATCTTGTTGATGCTGAGTCCATCAGCTTGGTTTCAAGAACCTTTGCCTGTGTTTGTACGTGGGGAGAATCTGCCTCCTCTTGTCATGCCTTGCCTGACAGCTGATGGAGCGAGGCCTGTGCAGGTAACTCAGGTTGTCCATGTTGCTTCTGTTTTTTCATTGTTTCCACGGACTCTCCTGTTTGTTATGAGCTCTGTTTGTGGCTGTTAGTTCCATTAGTTAGGGTGTTTGTGTGTGAACCTTGAGAGGAATCTCTGTGGAGTCAATTGTATTTGTACTGGATTTTGTACAAATTTTTAATGTGTTTTTCTCATGTCTTTTGTACTCAGCAAGGCATATTCCATTGTATTACAGTCTCTGGCCTAAATAACATGAGCTGAGGGAGTGGGTTTTTTAATGACACTTCAGCTAAGAAAACAACAATCTTCCAGTTTTCCAGAGTCTTTCATTCTCCTCAAAAGATCAGTTGCTGGATTTTGACTTACCCAACTTCCTCTTTAGCCCTTTAATACTGATATTATTGGTAGAAAATATGAGTTCTTTTTCATATTACTTAAACTAATTTTACACCTGTATATTCCCACTAGCATTGCTTTAATTTACTGTGAAGTGAATGAAATCAGAATCAGGACCACTGAATGTATAAAACACACTTGGCTTTGCAGGTATGATTAGCTGTGAACGGTTTCATGGTAGTTTTGAGTGCAGGATGGTTTACAATGACACACTGTTTGATACGCCGAGAGAGCCAGTGCTGCAGAGCCCACAGGAGACAGGCAGTGGACCTCTCTCAAAATGAGAGAGGTGACAGAACAGCAAGTGAGAAGAGGAGAGAGAGAGAACGTGAGGATGGATAGAAGAATGTGTAAATGGACTGATGAATGACGAGAGAATGTGTAGCTGAATTAAAGAATGTGTGAGCTGATGGATGGGAGATTGGGCAAGCGAACGGCAGAACCAAGTGCATTTAGAATATTATTAAATGTTCTGAAGTGCTATGAAGGGGGAGAGTGCAGAGATATAAAGAGTAAAGAGCTCAAAAAACAAAGGCATTCATGACTTAGCTGGTAAACATAATGGTGAGATGACCCTTGAGATACTCTGGAGGGGTTTCAAAGCTGTGGGGATGTGGTGCTGAGGGACGTGGTTTAGTGGTGACCTGGCAGTGCTGGGGTAATGGTTGGATTTGATGATCTTGAAGATTTCTTCCAACCAGAATGATTCTGTGGCCCATTCCAGGAGAACGTTACAGAGCAAATGAGGAAAGGAGAAAGGCTAACACGGAAAGGTCTGAAGGAAACTTCTAAGTGACACTAGTGTGGCAGGGCAAATCTCTGAAGAGAACTCTGAACTGCCCTCTAGTTAACATAGATTAGACAGTTTAAAATCCCCAGATCAGGAGAAGCAGCAACCTCAGAGCATGGAGCTGGAAGTGATCACTTCTGTAGAGCTTTAGAGAGATTACCTGGATTCAGTACATGGGACAGGGACCACTCTAATGAACAGTGAGAATCAGTTTTTTCTCTATTCCCTGTCCACTTCCTTTAGAAAGACTCAGCTCATGAGAAATGCTTGTAAGAACTGTCTATGTCTTCTGTATGTGTCTTGGCTAGGAGAAGGCTAAAGCTGCCTGTCACTTCATATGCACTCTTAGCTGGAATTTACTAGTGGAAACTAGTCTGGGTTAAAATGAAGTGCTTTTTTTGCCTGGTCAGTTTTTATTCAGCATCTGATCCCTGTCCTGCATTGCCATGGTGCTGTACAAATGGGATGAGAAATGGGGTGGTGAAAGACAGGAAGAAGCAACCATTGAGTACCACCACTTTCCACGAGGGCAGCACTGCCTTTAGAGTGTGGGTTTATCTATAGCCAAAGACTCTTCTTATTTGTAGTGATTTATTTTATTTTTTTAGCTGCTGTTGTAACAGAGTTCACTGCTGGAGGAAGGAGGACAGTAGGACAGTAGGCTCTCTTCTTGGACTGTTGTCATGAAGCATGTCCTGTGTGACAGTGTGAAACAGCATGGACAAGAGATATATGCTGGTCAGTGACTTCTGGCTGGCTTCATTATCTTTTACTGGGTGGTAGGTGCAGGATTAACTCGTCCTTACTATTTGATCACCAAAGGGAGAATGTTACTGTATTAACACAGAGCAAATTCGTTGTAACAATGCATCCATAACACATTATGATTTGCAATGGATGCACATTTATTTCTCTTTATAATTCATGAGTGTTGTTTTGCTAGAGCAAATAATGTTTTTTGACTTCTGAAGCCATCCCATCTGATTGCTGAAGCTAATCAATATCACTAAAAATGTGAATATATGCCAGTGATCACTGATAAAGGCTGATTTCCTGCAGGTGTTGTTCTGGTAGGCAGCAGAGCTGCAAAGGTTGTTGCATTTTTGAAGCCACTTTAGGGTGTGAATATTAAACCAGCAATAAATTCAAACCCTACTCTAAGAATTCCCTTCTAAGAAAATGGTTTTTGAAATAAATTCCTAAAAATTCTGTTTATCCCTATTATATGTACCTAACTGTCTATACGGGCTGCTAAGAGCTTTGTGAAAGAGAACTGCTTTCTCTTCACCTCTGCGTGAGTACGCACACCCACGTGGGCTCTACCAAGAGACGGACTAAGCTGGTGAGTGTCTCTGTTGAGGGCTCTGTGGAGCCTTCCAGTCTTGATTTTCTATGGAGTGAAGTGATATTTTAGTCTATTTGAATTTTCATGTGTTAATAGTCTTCAAAAGAATCCGTGTAAAAAGAGGCACAAATGAAACTCCGTGCTATTTCATTAAACTTTGCTCACTGTCAGAATGTTAAATAGGCTTTATTTCACATAGGAACCGAAGCTACTGGTCAACAAATGCATAATCTTGGTTCAGAATAAGCATGGTGGACAAATTGTGCTCCAGGGAGATGCACAACTTGAATTACGGAAGTGCTGTAGAGGTCACACATGAAAGCTGTCAGTGAAGGTGATTTGTTTTGGTGCAGTTCTTCATACTAAGCTTCATCCTAAGTAGAAAGTATAGAAATTTTATTTTAATAAACTTCTTCAGACTCTTCCAGAAAGAAGTCTTCCAGACTTCTTTCTGACTTAAAAAAGGACTGGTATTGTCACACTGTCAGTGACTTCTGAAAAGTGTTTGTAAAATCACTGAAATAGATTAGAAAAAGATTGATGCTGAATAGTTGTCCTTGCTGATCTGATGGGGGAGATGTTTGAGGCACTCTGATTAATAATCTATACAACTTCACCAGTCATGCAAACCTCTACAGTCATGAAAGATGAAAGGTCCTGGCAAGGTCAATAATAGTCCCAGGTCCTCAGTCAGTTTTTATCCAGTCTGTTGACTGAGAACGATTTGTAAGGGGTGCACTGACACCATTACAAGTCAATACAGTGCTGAACTTCAGAGTTAAGTGAGGGGGCAAAAAGCAGCATGGACTCAAACGTTCCAAACCCTTATTATTTATTTCTTCTCTCCAAGAGAGGAAGCTAGTGCTGTCTGTTGGACCTAGTTTACAGTTTTATGCAAAATAAAATGGCAGAGGTAGATGGATGTCTTATTGTTTATTCCTATTAATTCTGAATATTTCTCAGTCATGCTTTTATTGGGGCTGGCCTTTTATGCTTAGCAGCATCAGTTGCTGAGAACTTTAGAATGACATGCTGAGACTTTCAATCCTTTTCTGATCATTTAAAACCGGGTAAACTTCCTCTTAATCCATAGTCAGAAGTTTTAATGGTTGGTGGAGTATTTAATGAAGTTGTCCGGAGAAGACCACAATGTAGCTGTCATCTGAGAAGCTCTTTCCAAGTTCTGAGCACAAGAAAGGCTCTGCTGCTGATATTTCAGATCAAAGCTCTGCAGAAATTGTGAGCAACTTTTCATGTCCTAGAATGACCTAAGGAAACCTGTGACTCAGGGCTGATTGCACCATGTATTGAAGCTTTCATGGTATGTCTGCACTGTGGGGCTACAAGACAAAGCAGGAAACAATTGTTAGGAACCATGGAGTCAGAATAGTCACTGAGAAGCAAATGGGCTCAAGGTTAATCAGGACACAGCCTGCTTCTGGGAGCAGAAATGAAACCTGTGCGTTGCACTAGAAATGCGTGAGCTCGTGTAGAGCTGGGGTGTGTATCCATGGAGTAGCATTATGCTGTGCCCTTACTCCCTGCTAGGCACCGTGCTTGAGCTTTGGGGTAGCACAGTTCCAGCCAGGCAACAGTGAAATAATTTCTGTTACCACAAAACAATCTAACTGTCTGTTAGGAACTGTGTATTTCTATTCTGGGCTCTGTGCAATGCTATGTTCATCTTGTTTATGTTAGGTTTTGCCAGCAAGGCTTCCTTTTAAGCTAGCATTAAAGACTAGCTAGACTGCTCCCCACCAAGACAGATGTTAAACTAGCTCACATGGTAGGCCTGTGTTTCTTCTACACACCTGCAAAGCAGGGCAGTAGTCAGTAGCTAAAAAATTATGATGGATAGCAGCAATTATAAACCAATAATATACGGGAAACAGAAAAGATTGCAAAGAATTTCCTGCCATATGCATTTAGGAGGCATCTGGACTACATCTGGGAAAGCACTCGCTCAGGGAGCTGCAGCTTGCTGGAGGTGCATGTCTGCGCTATCAGGAATAACGATAAAATGGTTCTATTCATATTTACTTCTCTGTGTGTTGCGGGGTGGTAAGGAATACTCAATAGGAAGCCTTTCTCTAAGCAGATGGAGTACAATACAACACTAATTGACTGAGGAGGAGGGGAGATCACCTTGTGAGCTGTTTGCTCGCTTCACTGCTTAATCATATTCCAGATGATTGATAACTTTCCTTAGAGTAAGGTACTGGGATTGCTATTAGCATAAGTGGTGACATGTAAATATGACCGACCTTAGCATTTACATTTTGGCTTATTGGCCACAGGGACAAGCTGATGTGTAGGAATGTGTATTACTAATGAGTCATTAAAAACAAGGAGGAATGGAACCTGTCTGAAAGGTGTGCCTACTGATACCCCAGAGCAGAGTCATTTCTAAAAAAGGTTTGGATGTCTGCTGGGAAAATTGCGGAAGGAAGGAAAAAATGATTTCTTGCAGAGTATTTTCTAATGTGCGCAGTTTTTAGTTGGGTATTTTATTGATTTATTTTTCTGTCTCCCTTCTCCCTTGATGAAACGAAAACTATTCCTTAAGGTTACCGAGCTGATTTTCTTAAGGGCTAAAGGTGTGGGTCAACTCATCTCTTTAGCTTGTATGCACATTCCTATAAAGATGGAAACAACCGATAGTTGTTTGTGTGGGTAGTTAAAAAGAAAAAGCCAGGGTTCCTAATCCTACTGAAATCAGTTCAAAGAAGCTGTTTTCCACTAGTGGACAATGGTGTTTTATCCTGACCCACTTGTGCCGTCTGCCAAAAGAAGCTTGAAAATCACTCAGCGCTAGACTACCGCTAAGATTTTCAAAAGCTTCAGTGCATCTGACTTCTGCTTGCCTTGAGGGTCATGGTAAAGGGCTTCTACAGCCTTTAAAGTTCTAACCTTCAGCTAATAAATTTGACTTCCTGAGTGTAGCTGGGGGACAATCACAACTTGGCTTGTATCTTTTACACAGGCTGTGGGCTGATTCTTTGTTCCATCAAAAGCTGATCTGTTCTGGAGGTTACCGTAGAATTTATTACTGTTTGATCTCCCAAGGCTTGCTATTACTCTCATATTTTCTGTGGTGTGTATAAATGCACACAGACTGATGCGTGCAAAAAAGAAAACGCTTGTTTGAAAGCAAATTTGTTTTATTAGAGATGAGCAATAATATGTATCTCATGGAGGTGTTAACACGATGGATTCTTCCAGAGTTTCAGACATACCTCGCAGGGGTCTGAAATGTGTGTATGAGATGGGGGGCAAAATGGTGCATGCTGCAGTTAATCCATACCTGTCGAGAAATAACAGTGACTGCACAGCACAGGTCAACTGCTGGATCATTTAATAACAGAGGTGTTACATCAACACTAATTATATCCAACCCTTTCTACTCTCTAAGTGTCCATCCATGGAAGGGATTTAGAATAATTGTGGACCCAAGAACCATTTTGAAGCTGAAATCAAAGGACTTTCTACTATAAGAGCAATTTTTAACTACGTCTCTCTCAGGAAAAAATACCTTTTACATCTGAAATAAGTCTTTCATGGTTTAGAAGACTTAAGTTCCCATTTTCTTTTCCTTGCCAAACTAGCCCCTAAACACAACTGTTTTTCAGTCAGGCTGTCAGGCTTGATAGAGCTTTTCAGTTGTACCCTGCCTGTGGGGTAGTGTGGTTGAAGTGGACTGGTGAATCTGCCTTATTACAAACCTCTGTGGTTCTTGGGAAAAGGTATGTTTAAAAGCTTGTTTTTTCTTGCTTCTGTGTGTGTTGTTCCCACTTGCTAGGGCGTTTGCAAGATTCTGTAGCCTGTTCCAGATGAGTGCTCGACTGCACCGCAGCATAGGCCAGGAAAGTTGGGCTGTGTTCACTTCTCCTGCCTCTGCTAAGGGATCTGTAGCTGGACAAAAATATTTTACTCTTTTCCTTCTCTTCTGTTTGGAGGAAAGAGCTTGAAAAGCTGGGTGTAGTACTACAGACATTAGAGATGCCTGGAGATTTATGTGAAGAAACGTGGGTTGTTTGTCCTGGCTCTGACAGTTGCTGTTCATGAGAGTGAACTGGAAGCTGGTGACTGCAGATATTGCAAGTGTCTGGTGCATCCCAGTTCCTCGTGGACTTTCTGCAGAGGCACCTGCAGACTCTAAGGGAAACCAGGATCCTCCCACAGATGTAATCAGATGCCCTGGGCCATTAAAAAGATGGCTGGTCTTATCTAAACACAGATCTCAAGGGTATATCATGCCTGGTACAATTTTCCACAGGGCCCAGAGAATGACACAAAAGAAGAGGAGTCATTGCTAAAACTAAATGCAAATATTAGAAAAAACCACCAACCAACAGCTTTCCGGTTAAAATTATCAGCACCATGGGATATGCATAGGCACCTGGAGAGCAGATGACTTATTGTCATCATAAGTGGAAGCACTGTCTCAGTATAGAATAGAATGAATTTTTTCCCTTTCTTATTTTTAGACCTCTTCATTCTTGTGTACTGGGGAGACGGATTCCAGTCAGACTTGCTTTCAAGTGAAATAAAGCAAGTAAAGCAATGAAGGATGTTGATATTTCATTATTTCCTTTCAAAGCTTTTCCAACTTTTAAAATTGTGGATTGTTGTTTGTTTTTCCTTTTTTTTTTTTTTCTTTACGACCACATTCTAGTCTCTGTCTTTTAAAAGTGGGCTGAAAAACTGGAAATTACTTATGTGGACTGCTTGGCTCATCAAGGTGTTTATTCACTGTATTTTACAGAAGCTTAACAAATACCAGTGACACTGAACTTGGCAAACAGAAGAATTGCTTATTAATTTCTAACAATTTTCTATGGAGGCGAAACAGTCTTAACTATGACACACAGCGAGAAGCTGTAGCTTTTCCTCTCATGCATATTAGTGCACTGTCATTTTTTCCCATGCAAAATTACTTTGAGAGAACAGATCTTCCCATTAACTACTACTAAATTTTATTTGCTGGTATTTTTTTTTTTTTGGTTGAAAGAAACAATGTTATAAACTAATTACAGGCATGGCATTTAAAAATACGCACGTAAAAAAAATAGTAGACGTTTAGTGATAGTATCCAGAAAATGAATGCTCCTGAGGAATGTTTGTGAAAGCAATGTCTATTTGCCTGTTGGATCTCACATATAAAAGCAATTTCATCATATATTAATATGCATATCTTTTTGGAAAGAAAGGAGCTGAAAAACAGTTCGATTCTAGAGTGAGACTTGAGGGTGACGCATGTAATTATTGTGCTTTAAATAAGCTCTGAAAAAAGTGAGACACTTCTGTAAGTGAGTTTCTTCTCTTTCCATCTTTTTCAAGCTTGGAGATAAGCTTCTGAAGGGCAAGACTGACAGGCGCTGGATGAGACAAGTGCGAAAGTAGGTCGGTATCCTCTGCTGGCCTACAAGAATGAGTCTCTAAATCATACAGCAAGCTCTGAACTCATTTGTAAACAAAGGGATTGATGCTCACTGTAGGTGGGGTGGACTAGATAGCTTTTGAAGATCCCCTCCAACACAAACCATTCTGTCATTCTGTGACTGAGTCTCTGAAAGCCTCGCCTTGAAGTCCATGCAACACCCTGTACTGATCTCGGTGGACCCAGGCTATCACCCCAATTTTTTTATTTAGAATTATATAATATTAGAATAAGTATTCACCAAACACCTACTTTGCAATCCTATATTGTACTGCTGGTGTGCAGAGTTCGTAATCCCATATTGTGCTAGTCCTGACAGTCCTCTCCGCTGGTATGAGAAAGATGATCTTCATCTTCAGAGATGTCAGACGGGTGACACCAGCCACACCTTCAGCAGCACAGCCAGCAAAGCAGACTGGAGCTGCTCTGCGTTTTTAAAAGAATGCATAAACAGAACCAGCGGGTAGCTGTGCAGTGTTTTTTGTGGTCTGTCATGAAATCATAAAGAGCTCTACTGCTTTGCCCTGACCCTGCAGAAGTCTCAGAGCCTGGGCCAAGAAGCTGTCTAAAGCTGTAGTTAATGTGGTAACATGAGGGTTTAAAACAAAACAAAGCTGAAGATACCATCAGTGGAGAATGTACAGTGTGGATAGCGACTTGCAGCTGATGAGATCAGAAGGGCCCCACATCCCTGTCTTTCTGAAAACTTTTTAGCAAATAACATATCTTTCAAACAGGTGAGAAACATCATGGGTTTTATAACTGTGTAAGACTGCTCCTTCTCTCTTCAAAAGCACTATTAAAATCATTATTTATGTTGGCTTCTGAAATAATACACTAAAGCAGAACTTGCACCATTCTGTTTTCTTTTGAGGCTCTGGTTTTGATTGTGTTCCCTGAAGCCAAAAGGTTTAGTGGAGAAGGTGCAGCTGTTTGGTTTAGCCAAAGGCCCATCACTTCCCCTGCCTGCAGAGCTGTGGCTGTGCAGGGTTCTCTCTGTTCTTCTTGCAAGTTGCTGATGAAATTGCTACCTGAGTTTCGACCTTGTGATTGCTGCTTCAGGAGGCATTGTCCTGAAGTAGTAGTTGCAAGCTCACCACATTTTTCAAAATGAGTTTTCATAAGAATGTGGTTAGGGAAGTCACTTAATTGCTTCATTAGCCCATGGAGACTTTGTAGGTGGCATTTTAGGGGAAACCTCTGCTGTTTGGTTCAGCTGTAATGTGCACCAATCTGCTTCCCACACTTTGAGTCTGCCTGTGCTTCTTGTTTTCTTGTGAAGACAAAGGGCCTTTGTTCTGTTGTAAGCTTTACTTTTGACAAAAAAAAAGGGAAAAAAAAACCAACAGTGTGGACATCGCTCTGACAGGGATATTTGTTTTGTTTAAGAAACATATGGCTTCACCGCAGTTGTCTGGTATGCCATGCTCTTAGTACGTAGATAACTGTATGAAGATTTCTGCCCACTCTTAGACCTGTTCTATCTCAACCAAAGGACTATTTTGTGTGTCTGCTTGCTAGCATTCAAATTGTTTTCGTAGACACATGTGGAGCATGAAAAATCATAGAACAGAATCACAGAATGTTTTGAGTTGGAAGGGACCTTTAAACCTCATCTAGTCCAACCCCCTGCAGTGAGCAGGGACATCTGCAACTAGAACAGATTGCTCAGAGCCTTGTCCAACCTGACCTGAGTGTTTCCAGGGATGGGACATCGACCACCTCTCTGTGCAACCTGGACCAGGCTCTCACCACCTTTGGCATTAAAAATACTCTAGTCTAAATCTCCCTCTTGTAGTTTAAAACCATCATCTCTTGTCCTGTCACTACAGGCCCCACTAAAAAGTCCCTCCCCATCCTTTCTGACAGGCCTCTTGAAGTGCTGAAAGGCTAAAGTAAGGTCTCCCTGGAGCCTTCTCTTCTCCAGCCTGAACAACCCCAACTCTCCCAGCCTGGCCTCCCAGCAGAGGGGTTCCAGCCCTCGCATCATTGCTGGGGCCTCCACTAGACCTGCTCCACCAGGTCCATGTCTCTCCTGTGCTGAGGACTCCAGAGCTGGCCTCAGCACTGCAGGGGCGTTTTCCCAGAGCAGAGCAGAGGGGCAGGATTCCTTCCCTCGCCCTGCTGCCCACTTTTCCAGACAGTGAATTTAGGAATCTCTTAGAGGAGGCCTTGGGAAGCAGTGCTGCTGGGAGAGCTCATGACTTAGACTGTTTTCAGGAATGGTGAGTAAGGGCACCCAGAGGTTATTATGCACTAGTGGGGTAGGAGGGATGTGTTCTCTATGTTCAGGTTTCCTGAAATACGCAGCTAGTTGGGTTTTGTTGCTCTAGCGTGAAATCTGACAGTGCATGGAAGCCCTTAATTTGTTACAGATCAAAATACCGACAATTCATCTTGCAATCCTCTCCACCACTTTCCCACCCAATTATCTTCTGCTTTTGCATTGCTGCGATAATACATTGAAACACCTGCAACACACTGACCTAACGAATCCTAGTGAACCACAGGCTCAGTTCCATTAAGGTTTTTCATGGGATTTACAGTATCATTGCTCGTTATTTAAATTCCTAGATAAAGTTCACACCCTGTATTGCAGTATTGGCTGCTGGGGAGGAAGTGTAGCCAGGAGACATGCTGAGAGCACAATATTGTGAAGTGTTTCATAGAGAGCAGGTGTTGAGTGTGATCTCCTACATTGGTATGATATGCAGGTGACTTCATTCACCTTTCTTGAACCATCCTGATGGCCCTTAAGCAGCACCTTCATGCGTTTTTTGATATGGATGCTGAAATAGAGAAAATATGTTGTGATATTTAGGAAGCAGTTGATGTGTTGCACTGTTTATGCCAAATTTCAGCTTGGCATGGTGCTGACATTACATGATGTTAAACTTTGGAGAACACAGAAGACAAACTTTTCTCTCTTGCCCTCTGACCACGTTTTCTTCTCTCTCTCTTTTTTTCTTTTTCTTTTTTTTTTTTTGGTTCCAGATTAAGAGTTCGGTAGATTGGATTCTGGCCAGAATTTGGGAATGAGTTGTAATACTGAAGCTTAAATACTGGTTTCTACTCTAGTATTATCAGACAATTTATATCCTTGAAAGGTGAGAACATATTTTTTTGGCACCACCACATCTGCTGAAAGTGAAGGGAGAGTGGTAAAATGAGTATGTCTTTATTTCTACCTGATGCAAGAGTTTCAGATTTTCCACATTTATTGATTTCCTGTCTATAAAGTGTGTTTGAAAACTTGCATATATGCAAAATCTTTTTCAGCTAATTTTATTTGCCCTATCAGCATGCTTTTCTTCTTTGTTTAGTAGTTTGAAGTATGACAGAGTTTTCTCAGTGAACTCAGTAAACCCAGGATTTCCCTTGATTTCCATAAACTTGAAGAAATACATGACTAAATTCTAGAAATTAAACACCTTGAAGATACACGTATCTCGGACTAGATCTGAAGCTCCTCAGCAAATTGTATGGAAAGAGCAAGTCCCCAGTGCATTAATAAATACCTGAATAATAAAACTATAAACAATTCCACTTTTAAAATAACTATTAGTGGACAAAGCATTTATCCAGCCTATCTTGTCAGATTGGTACGTTAGTTGTAATGTGTCTTCAGTCACAGCAGTGGATTCCTGGTTATCTGTGTGCAGAAATTCCCTGTTGATAGATGTACAATTTACTAAGACTAACTGCTACTGAAGTAGTAGTAGTAGTTAGTGCTTGGTTCAGATGCTTGGCAGGGATTTGCTCTGCCTGCAGGCACACCTTGGAGTGCTGTGGTGCCTGCCTGTGCGAGGCTCAGCCAGCTGGATCCAAATGTTGCCATGGAATAAGCTGGCATGCCCAAAGTGTGAAAGCGTTGTTAGCAGAAGCGAAAGCGCAGGCAAAACAGTTCCTGTGAACTGCAGAGCTGATGAAACTTGATTTTTCTCAAGATTGATGTCCTGCAGGGGAGCACTGGCATTGAGTACCTGATATTGACTAGCGGGCTATGATCCCTTTTTACAGTCTTTTTCTCCCCAGAACACTAAATCTATCATTCCTCTTTCCAGTTTTTGATGTAATTGTAAGAAATGAACATTTGTTTGGATTCCTACCTTTTGGTCAAATTGTGAACTGGCCAAATAAGTTCAGTGCTTATTAGTGGAGACACAGGTAAACAAGGATATCTAGAATATGATAATAGAATCCTTATTTTTCTAGGAAATCAGGCTAAGAATCTTCTGCACTTTGAATAAACCAGACCTGTTTGATGCAGGAAAATTTGCAATAGAATGTGTTGAATAGAATGAATGAATGTGTCAGGAGGAGGTAGAAATACATAAGCTCAAAATGGAGAAGGAAAAGAGCTCCATATGCTACTAACTGCAGCTGTCAGTTCCTCAAAGTCAGTAAGTTTTACTCATGGTTGTATATTACATTATTACAAAGAGCACAATTATGTGGAAGGCGATTAGAGATTAGACTTGCTTTTCTGAGTTCCCTTCAAGCACAGCATCGTGCAAGTCCCTTTGCTGCAGGGTAAAAGCTGCTTGCTCCTGGGTTTGGTCTATGGTTTTGCAGGGTACTGAGCTGTGTCAGTCCGGTTAAGGATATTATATTTCTGAAAGTAGCTCAAAAGTACATTTTCAAGCATACTTTTTAACCGCTGTGTTCATCTTGTCTCTTTAAGTGTGGGAAAATATATATTTATGTATACATACATAGAGAAAAGCCTTTTTTATGCCATTCACAGCAAATGAAAATCTAGTTTTGCTTAAGGAGCCTCTTTCACGGCAGAAAACAGCTTCAAGTGAACTAATTTTATGAGCGAACAAAAGCTCATGGCAGAGCCCAAAGGCAGTATGCTGACATGGTAATGCAGCTCTACAAGGAACAAATCTTTTGATTGGAGAGTATTGTTTCTTTTTCTACCACTGTCCAAACAAATAATAATAAGGAAAGACTGAAGTGATCAGTTTGCTTTTGTTTTTGGGGGTGTGTGCAATCAAACATTGCCTGGTGTGTTCTGAAATTTGCACACAAAGAGCAAAATGGAATTGCTGATATTGCCCATGACCATGTACCTTCTATGCAAGTTAATCCAATCCTAGGAGGTAGAAAACATGAGGTCCTTTACATACGGTTTTCTTTCTTTTCCTGTGGTGATTTCTTGGATCCTTTCTGTTGTTTCCAAGGTTTGTTTAAAGAAGGTCTCTGCAATAGTAACAGAAGCTGCGTGTTCTGCTGTGGTAGTGTTTGCTTTAGGCTGTGTGCTGACCCTGCTTTCTGTGAGTGTTGATCTTGTTCATGGGTTTTTAATTCCCATCTAATCCTGACATGTGCCCGAGTAGCACTTTGTTGAGTAAATTCTGCTCTCTACTTCTCCCACCTGATTTTTTTTTTAACCTGCATCTCTTAATTTTCAATTAAGAACTCTTTAGAGAATAAAGATGTGGACTAAAGCCAGTTTAAAGCCATTGAAAGTCTTTTCATTGACTGTGGTGGGCTTTGGATCAGACTGTAAGTGTATTAAGAAATGTTTATTAGTAGGCTGTATGTATAGCACAGTCATCCAACACAGTAAAACCAGTGGCCATCCAGTCCAAGTGAGACTGAAATCTGCGTTACTAACCAAAAGGAAGCTCGGCTGGTTGCAGGAAATATTTTTTGCTTTTGTGGTATATCCTCAAAGAGAGGAAGATTTTCTTCTTAACATCAGCGTAGCCTGGTAAATATCAAAACATCATATTGACAGTTTAATTACCTTGGCACAACAGAGTCTTTATCCGCAAGTACCCATCACAGGAATACACCTATTGAAAGGAGACACTTGTGCCTGCATCAAACCACTTGCTGTAATACATTGGTGAGTAACGCTTAAATTACTACCTGTCACGAGATGGAATCTGTTAAACCTCTTGGAAATCAAATGGTAAATTACAATAATAGGTTTGGCTGTTTAGGGAAAACATACATTAATCTACAACATGATGGAACCTTTTATTTGTAGGTTTTATGAAAGAACAGATGTATAGGAGATAAAGATTTTTAAAGCCATCACGGTGGTTACTAGCTCTGCAGAGGTCTCTGGCTTTCGGTAAGAAGCATGTTATTCTGTGCAGGCTTCACTAGATGGCAGAACAAGATAACCTTGCTCGGGTAGGCAGGACGGGAAGAAGGGAATTTCTAGGGATTGAAGCAAAAAAGTGGAGTTACGGTGAAATTTGGGATAAAAGGAATAAAAAACTGAAAAAGAGAAAGTTTGTTCCCTCTTGATTAAAAAAACCCTAAATTAACAAATTTAGATTTTTCAACTGCCATTTCAATAAGTACAATACAGTAATGGCTGAATTGCAAATGCTAGAGTGGGGAAAAGTGAAGTCTTTATTTCTGAGAGACAATGGAGCACATGATAAAGCAAATAGCTTGACAGTAATTTCTCCTTGTCTGTTTTTAGTGAAGACTCAAATGTTTGAATAAGAACTTTCTTCATTGTCTCTCGCAGCTTCTCTTTTAGATAACTCACTGTGTTCATAACCTTAAAGCTCTGTGGCAAGAAAATGGATGATGAGAAAGAGATGGAAATGGCCCTTGGAGTATATTTTCATCTCAGCAACACTAGTGTTAATTCAGAGTAAGTGTGAGCAAAATCTGCCCCGTTATGTAATACAGTTAATTCCCTTGTCAATAGAGGATCATTTCCTGTGGTGAATTTTCTAGCATAACTTTAAATGTCACTAAACAACTTGCTTTCTGGCACTTCTTCTGGAAGACTAGTTTGCAGACAAAAGAATGCCTGTGACATCTGTGACTTCACACCAGGATCAAGTATGAGTAAAATGTGCTCCATACAAAACACTTTTTTTTTTTTTCCCCCTCAATCCACAAACATACCATTGCACCTGAATCCTGCTCTTCACCCTCTTACCAGAATCGCTGAGAGAACACAACTCTCTGAACAGCAAGTAGCTTAACTGTGCACAAAACATACCAGAGCACACAACCCTGGGCTCAGAGGATGGCGTTGGACTTGTCCAACAGTTGGACTTGTCAGTGTTAGGTTAATGATTGGACTCAATGTTCTTAAAGGTCTTTTCCAGTCTAGACAATTCTGTGATTCTGTGTTAGACTGGGAGTGTCTTTGGCTTTTTGAAGTTGAAAAATTACTTACTTCACAAAATTTCCATCGAAATCCTGATGAAGTTTTATTCTGCACTCTGACAAAAGTGTGACCTGCTGCAGTCTAGTCTGATTCCAGATAAGAGAAGTGGGTACAAAATTAGAATTTTCTCTCAGAAAAAGTCTTAAAGTAGTAAAACTGAGATAGAAAAGATGTCGGTTAAACAGCAAGATATGAAGCTATACCTGTCAAACTGTTTTACATACTGTGAAGCTCTTGGGCCAATAACCTGCATTCAGGAGCTTTTGTGTTCCCGGAACATCTGTGTATAAGGTGGGATTTGTGAAGCCAGAGGAGATCTGAATTCTAGATTCCCGCAAAAATGAATGGGAAGTGAGGTATCACCCTTTTTTACCAAATACATCTAAAAGCTGCCGAAAATATTGAGTTTCACCCTATTTCTGAATGCTTCCATTTCAGTTGATAGTGTGACTTTTATAGTTTGGATTTATTTATTTTTCTACGGATTTATTTATTTTTTACAGTATGGGAAGAAAGGAAAAAAAATAAATCACAATTTCCAAGTTGGCTTTATCTATATATAGCTATAGAATACTGTTGTGCAAATCTCCTTTGTCTTCATGCAGTAATACTACCACATAATTTACATGGAAAAGGCAGATTTGCATATAAATTGCTGTTTTTCATAATACACTCAATTTTTCTGGGCCGTATATCGACTAAGATTTAGACCATAGGTAGGAAAGCAAGCAGTTCAAAGAAAAAGATTCTACAAGGTGATTTTAAAATAACAATTATAGTAAATATGTTGGAGACATTTTCTTCTAAACCAGCTTGTAACTGTTTTTACGGTTCGCCCTGCCTGGCTTGAATCCCTGAAGGACCAAGCTACCAGCAGGATGGTACAGAGGGCTGACAAATGTCACCTCAGTCTTCCACTAGCTAAAATTGCCTTTTCCATTCTAACAACTCATGGGATGTCCTCAGTTTGGTTATGACGGATAGTTCCATTGAGGAATTCAGCTTCTGGTTAAATGTTCTTAATACTTTGCAAAGCTGTTAGTCTACTAGAGAAGGTCTGGATATTGGTGCAGATCTGTTTGCTAGGTTGTAAGTCTTGGAAAGATAAGAGTTAAGTGTTAAGAAACTCAAGTTTTATTATCACTTTAGAAAAATGTGGATGAATGGAGCCAAATGACGTCATGGAATAAAGACAACCTGTCTATGATGCACCACACACACCCCAAAGTTGGCCAAGAGGATGTCATGGCAGGAAAGTCCTCAATGCTTATGGTTAGCCACAGCTACTATTTTTGTTTGACTATCAAATGCATGCAGAAAGCACCACAAAAATCACAAATGGCCCAGAATATTTCAATTCTGTGAATGAAAAGGAATTTTTATTGGTCATTTCAGAGAACTTGCTGAGGCAATGGCAAGCCAGGGCTGAGTTGGACAGGTAGCTTGCTGGTGAGGTGGCAAGCGATTTGTAATCTTCCTAGGAGTCTGTTGCATTGAGTGAGCTAATGGGGGTGGGATTTCAGCCTTTCCACTCTCCTGCAAAGCAGATGAGTGTAAAATTTGTCACTAACACAAGGAATAGACTCTTGGAGGAATTGAAGCAGAAAATAAAAACTAGAACACTCCTGAACTGAAAACTTTGCGTGTCCCGTTTGAATTTCAAATAGCAAGACTAAGCCACAGCCTTAACGGCCTGAGAAAAGTGTGTCACAAATTGAGAGTTTCTCATCTGCATGTACTCTTCAGGTTTATTTATAGTCCAATAGCTAAGAGGAAGTCAGAGTTTGAGCTGAGGATATTGACCCTCTGTGAGTAGTTATTATTTCTACACAGAATCACCAGTTGCTTCTATTTCTCTTGTGTATGTGAATCTGAAAACTGTTCTGATCACTTCATGTGTGACAGGAGACCCTGTGTAACCGTCTCTAACAGAAAATAATGCCGAACACATCCTTGCTTTAATTTGTGAATAATTATAACTGAAGTGTCATCCTCTTTTTGCAATGTCTTCATGGATGGTCGTGGTATTCCTGTTGATGGATAAATGCTGATGTTGGAATGACATATATCAATGCTGAGGACTGGGCATGTTGCAGCAAGGTATTTCGTTTATTTGAATATGTAGCTGCAAGGGCAACGGGCAATTTTTAACAGTTAATAGAAAACAGTCAGAAGTACTAAAAATTGCTGTGGTGGGAATAATTTTGCTGTGTGATGATTGACAGGAGCTATAGGAGTAACTGTATGGAATATTTGTCACAAAAGGCGCCATTATATTGACCTTCAGAAGCAGTTTATTTTTGTCAATAGGCCTCCAAATGTTTTCTCTTCCTCAACTTCAACAGGGGCTATTTCTTATCATACAGGGGAGTTCAGCTTTTGTTTCACAAATTTAGCACTGGGTTTTTGTTGAACCTGCTTTATGGAAATGACAATAGAGATCTGGCATATTGATAGCTGTCATTTTTAAAAGAGGTTATAATTTGGGGAATTCTTGGGCAGATTAAGACCATATTTTTATAATCTACTGAAAGCCTAATCCCTGAGGTGGCACAGCAGTTCTGAAGGTAACAGAATGGAAATCTCTCGGCTGATCAGTTAATTTTGATTTGATGAATTAGCTATTTTATGAGAATAAAATAACCAACCAGAAACACAGCTAACAGCCGTAATTTTTACTGCTAAACACCCGCATGGATTCCAGCATGCGTTGAACCATCAGTTCCAAACTGGGACCCTGCTACCATTTTAGACAGGCTGTCATTATTCTGATTGCCCAGAGTATGCTGAAATACAAGCTCAGGCGTACACTGAACAACAGGAAATGGAAGATTAATGAACACCAAAAAATAGATTTTTTAATTATTTTCTCATCTTTCTTCTGTAAGTTCTGTTGTGCTGCCATATCTGGCAGGGTCTTTGAGTGACAGGACTAATGTGATTCCAACTCTGCCCTATCTGGGTCCAGTCTTAAGATTTATGAGAATGTAATTGCCTTTGAAACTTCCACACCTTTTCGCTCTTTGGTTTAAATGAAGTAGCAGAATCAAAGTCTATTGTCAGGAGTAGACAGCACAGTCACACAACTTCTGTTTCATTAAGAAGTCAAGCTGAAAAAGCTACAAATTGACTTAACCAGTTTAAGAATGTAACAAAAAAACACAATTTATAGGCCTTAGGGGATTTAAATTCTTAATCCTTTTTACTTGTTCTATTTATCCAGCTTTTTTCCTAGCAGAGTTTCCTTGTAGCTTGCCTGAGAGATTAACAAAAAGTTGTCTCTGCTAAAATGTATTTGGCAACATGACCTAGCAGGAACACGGAATATCTGGCTCTGGTTCCCTTCTGCTATGGCAAAGTCACTTTACCTCATTTTCTCCATTTGTAAGATGGTTATAAAGGTTGTGATGTCCTTTATAAAAATCTTATTTCTGACAAGTTGTATTGTTCGTAGAGAAGGCTATGGAGCGCCATCCAACAGTATCTTTATGTTTTGAGAGGTTAAGAGATGTGTTGTATGAATGTGGGCACTGAGGAAATCCTGAGGCTCTTTCTAAACTTTGTGCATGCTTTTGTGGTTTGATAGCAAAAAAAAGCCTAAGTGAAGAGAGCAAATCTGGCCTCCTGGGGTTTACGGGCTCCAATTCTCTTGTTGTGGCTGGGTCAGGAATCCACTGCCGCAGCTTTCCCTCTTAAGCTTCCAAAGGCCACAATCCATCACTGATGTCCAAGACCTCTTCTACTTGAAGTTATACAAAGGAAAAAGAGAAGCTGCTGAAACGGCAGCTTCATCATGTTACACATCGCAGTTGGTCACAGCTTGCTGATAGATTTGCTGTTTCCCCACCAGGGAAGCTTCCAAGTCTAAGACTCCCTTCGACACCCTGGTGTCCAGGTGGGGGAAGAAGTGGGACACTGACTATTTCCATCTTTGCAACCCTTCAGTAGTTTCCGATTCCCTTTTTGTTCACTCTCCAGGAGGTCACACGGTTGGAAAGAGAGAAAGAGAGTTTGCCTCACAGCTCTATTTAGCCCTAAGCCTGGTTAGTAGAAATAGCATTCCTCACAGTTGCAGGATAATGTAACATCATAAATAGAGCTATCAAGATTGTCAGGCAGCCTTTGTGGTTGTCAGAGCAGTGATGTTAAAAGAAAAGTGTTTTTTTTGTTGTTGCTGTTGTGTGGTTGGGTTTTTTTTTTTTTCCTAAGTAGATTTCCTCAAACTGTCAGGAGAGCACCTGGTGAAATGAAGCCTTGCTTTTGCTGTGTAGCTTTTGTTCTCAGAGATGGTTTAAGTAATAAATATGATGAAATAATTACATAGAAAAATAACTTCATTTCCATCAGAACGCTAAGGGGTGGTTGTGATTCTTCAAAACGTCTTGAATGCTTGAGGATATAATTGCAGCTGGCTCCAGCTGAAGCACTCTGATGCGGTATCCCAGTATCTATGGATAGTAGAGGCTGTGTAGTACCTGAAAAAGCAGGGGGAGTGAAGGGGAGATGCTCATGCTAATTACCCTGGAAATGGTTGATTGGGGATGAATCACCTCTCGTCTCATTAGCATTCAGCAGCACAACTGCTGGGTTAAAAGGAAACAAACACAAGGAGAGGCAACAAGGGCTGTTTTTTCTGTTGATGTAAATCAGGGTGGTTTTACAAGGAATTCACTGGAGCTTGGAATGATTTATGCCTGCTGAGGACCTGGCCTTAAGGAAGCAGCCGGAACAAAAGTTTTTTCTTAAGGGGGCTCTGAGGTGTCCCTGGAGTCTCTGCAAAACCGAGCAGTGGGGTTCTGGCTGCCAGAGGCCTGCCCACATCTGCCTCTGATTTATCACTGAATAGATCATTTGCTTATTGTTTTCTACAGATGGGAGGGAAGAGGACCGCAAGACCCTAACGTCACTTGCCTTACTGGCCTTACTGTGCAATCTTTAGTCCAAGCCCCATAGCTATTTTTTCTTGACTCTCCCTGCAGGAGGTCATTGTGGTTGAAGGACCATCAAGGGTAGAAACACGGTGCTTAATGCACTGGCTAACTACAGCTACTTTGGGCTTTATTATCTCTACCACGGGTTTTACTCTTTATGAGGATGATTCTCACCCCCTCCACCCTTCTATACTACTTCCTTCCTGCTGGCCATCCTTCCCAGGATGTCATGGGAATGCAAAGCTGGTGGGAATTTCAAGACTGATGTTAGAGCTGCTGTGATACCTCGGGAATAAAGGTACAGAAAATACTATGATGAGTTTGTTTCTCTATGATGCAGTTGCCTGCTGGTAGAGCAGGTTCCCAATACTAGGTACCACTTCGCCCTCTTCTCCTTGTATGTGTAAAGACCCCCAGAAAAAAGGGTCTTGCTGAGTGGCTAAAGCTTGTGCCTGCTACTGTGAGTCGCTCACTGTGACCTGCTGCTCTTAGGCACAGTTTAGTGTGACCAAAGAATTTGTAGTATGCCAGAAGCAAGAGAAATCTCAACTGTTTCTTTTTAATATTATTCAGTGGTATTTTTTCCATTTTCTTAAACTGACTCAGTAATGAAGCCCTCTGGAAGTATGTTTTGGGTGACTTGGAGTAGTTTTCTAGTTCTGTGACAGCTCTTCTCAGTAGGCTGAATACTAAGACAGAACACTTATGGGTATTGTACACCATGGAGTGTTGCTGTTGGTGTAAGACACAGCAGTGGCATAAATCTGGTTTACAGCATCAAAGGTTGTAGTGAAGAGCAGAGAAGTATGGCAGAACTCATTACTGTCACAGAAGAAGTCTATCTCTGCAAAATTTATGGTGATCAAGGTTTTGTTAGCAAAATAGGGAATGCTTACTTTACTAGGGTAAGACAATGAATTGTTATGGATGTTTTCTTGCTGAGGAGATATGATATATGCATATGCTTCTGGAGGAATGGTCTTCTCGTTTCATGAATTCTAGATAGTTTGCGTGTGACTAACAGAAGAGAGACACTTCTGCTCTCTTACATCAGCTATGGAAAGGTCAAGAGCAGCTCGCACTCTCAGGACTCAAATATGCCTTGCAGACCAGCCACTAGCCTCTAAAGAGAGGCAGTGGCCCACAAACTGCTGAGTTACAAGTGAAGACAGTTTAGTGCTTGCACATTGGACAGCTGATGTGGAGCCCAGATGCTTTTTATTGGGCTTTCTTATTTTCTCTACAGTTAAAAATAGACTTTTGTTTGCTGTCACAATTCCACAAAGTCAATTCTTCCTTTCTTGAAAAGTTGTGCATAGTACAGCTAGGCATTAGAGGCTTATAGGGTTAGTAATGTTGTTGGAGACTAACACAGAAATGTCAGGAACTTAACAGCAGACCTGTAAGTGATGTGATGCCTAGGACAAACACTACAGCCCTTGGAATGCCCAGCAACATCTGAAATAGAACTTATTTAATTGGTAGGAAGAGAAATTCAATTAATTTAGGTGTTAACTGATATTCCTGGATTGTGCTGTTAAGTTTTTACAAATAGTAACTAGCTTATAATTTAGTATAAGGTACTGAAGTGAAAGCAATAAAACATGAAGGCTCCTTTCCATCTTTCCAACATCCTTCAGGCTAAGGTCAGTAAAGCTAGTGGGTTGGTAATTATGGGAAGGAGGTAGAGGAGTGGAAATATTGCGGTCATATTGATGTTTTGTTACTAATTAGATGAATCAAAGAGCTCTTTCGTAAAGACCAGGAAATCCTTTCATGAGGATATACAGTCTTAATACAGGAGAGGTATTAGGGCATTTTCCTTGTTTTTCCCCTTCTTTTCCTGCTCTCCTCATGTCATTCCCCCTGCCAAGTTCTTTCATGCCTTCATTTTGTCTGAAAGCAACTTCCTCTTAATTCAAAATGCTTCTTTTCTGAAGGATGCCGATATAACCTTGATTTCCACCACTGGAGTGAGTTAACTCTTTAGAAGAGAACAGGAATTTAAAGGTGAGGGAAGGATTTTAACTGGGCAGAGACAGGAGAACCATTTCAAGGGATTTCAGAAGAGGATTGAGCTGGTTTGCAGTTCAGAACACCTTGCACTTTGACGCCTCAATGGCATGAAAAAGCTTGTTTCAGAGGAATACTACGTGCTCACTGCTGTGTAGGTTCTGGTTGTTGCTTGTAGAAATTACGTATTTGAGTTTGGGTGCTGCCCAGACGTAGTCTTTCTTTCAGTTACTGTCATTGCAGCTGTAGAGCATTTGTGCTGTTCCTACTGAAAATATAAATTAAAAGGTAAATAGAAACATTTTCTTTCCCTGTTATGGTTAAATAATAAGTAGCAGGGGGAGTCTCAGTCCCTGTCACCTGGGTGCCATCGCATTACAAATAAGTTGTGAAGCACATAATCTGTTTTTTTGTTTGGTTGGGTTTTTTGTTAGAACAGTTCAGTGTTGTAATTAAAACTGCAACAATAGAAAGCAAAATACTGTAATTTTGCAAATATGCGGAAAACTAGAAATGCCAGAACATTTCACAATTTAAGTCACTTTGAACTGACTCAGTATTTGTTGCTCGTGGATTTTGCTGAGCTTGTTGAACAGAAAGAAATGACGTTTAAAACCTTAATGGTGAAGCAGCTGGAAATTGCTAGGCAACATAGCAGTTTCATACATACAGTGTCACATCACTTTAATAGCTTTTCTTATCAGAAATATCTTTTCAGAGTTCACCAAACCAATTTTGGCGTTCCATATACAAACTTCAGTCTGGAAAGGTCATCTTTTATTGCTGTGATTCCAAAAAATGTTTATTTTTATGTTCTAAATTAGTAGTGAATATGTTATGGGGAAGTAGGTACCCTTTGCTTTTTTCCACTACAATGGGAAAATAACCAACTTTTCTTATTATATTTTATTTTCTGTTTTGTTTTGATGAGGTTTTTTGTGTGTGTGTGGGGGGGGATGCTAGTAAAACATCAGACTTCATAAATTTAGTATGAGAACAAGAACTATGCACTGAATGCAGCAAATTTTATGCTGTACTTGAAACATTTAATGACTCTTGAGGAGGATGTGAAATGAAGCATGGTTGGGTGGTTCTCTCAAAGGACTGAGTCAGGGCTCTTCAGCCCCTATTTCAGAGTGACAGTGACTTTCTGACCTTGGGCCACTTGCTTGGGTGCATGAAAAACATTCAACAAAATTCCCTTTATCAGCTTTGGAAGGCCTCACGTAGATTGCTTCACACTGAAGACACCCTTTATAGCTGTGTCTTTCATGTGGAATGCTTGAAACTATTCAATCTTCCCATTACTTCCAGTGAGGAGGGCTGAAGCCCCATATTTAGGCTAGGATAGTTGTTGGTGAACATGAATGAAACAATATCAAGCTTCTGGATCCTAGTCTTGCTGTTTCACCATTAACTTTCATCTTGTAGACCTGTCTGTGTGGGAAGAAATGGTGCAACTGCACTAAACTCAGATCTCTGACTTGATGAGCTTCACATTTTACAGTGGTGGGTCCCAGGCTAAAAGAGAGAGAGGTATCAGAAATAGGGCAGAGATAGGTGCTAAGAGGGCAGGTTCTGGTGTAGAATGACTATAGGCAATCCTCTAATTGTATGGCTGAAAGCACCACCCTCCCTAATTCCCTGTGTGTGTGCTGGGGAGGTAAAATGGAGAATATGAGAGAAGAGGGACTCCTAAGAATTGCTTTTTTAGAGCAGTAACTGCATTTTCATCCTCTTTGTGGGGCATTCGGAAATTATGTCAAAGCCCAGCAGAGACTGACAGGTATTGACAGTAACTTGCAACAGCAGCACCACCACCGAGCTTTCAGTCTGACTCAAATGTTTTCATAACTGCAGCACTCCCGAGTCATAAGAAATGTATAAAATATATGCATGGAAGGCCAGCATTTGAAAACATACAGAGAGCACCATAATTATCTAAAAATAAACTGGCAGATACTGTGAGGGAGTGTTTTAAGTAGACTGAATTCCTGAACTGACAAGCCTGGTTTGCTGATCCCATTTATGTGAGCATAGAATCAGAATGACTGTCTCCTGTCCAAATTTACACATCCAGATTTTTATTAAGTCAGAAATGTGCTGGAAGGTCGCTTGCGAAGGGACATGATTAAACTTTGTCCTGGGATAAAACACAAAGCACGATCCTCTCGTCTTTGAAAGGTTTCGCTGATCTCAGGACTTTAGCGTGGAGCTAAATTTAGACAGTCTGGATGCCAGCGAAGGCAGTTCACGTTTTCTGCAGACAGTGACAAACGGTGTATTCTCAATCACTCAGCCGGGTCAGAGTTCAGCTTTCATCCTCGCCTCCGGTCAGAGGCTAGATGACATCCTGAACAACTGGCTCCTTGTGGTTTATTATGCCAACTGTCGGCAGAGCAGTTTATTATATGATCTGCAGCCTTTAATTGTCTGGAGAGACGTGGAGTTGACAACATTTGATAAGTCATTCATGATATAACTGCTTCAGAGAAATGGAGCTGAAGAGGTGGCAACACGAGACACAAACAGATGTTGTGTTTATTTTGAGTGCTCTAACTGTTTTTTAAGTGTGACCTGGAGGGACACGGTGAAAAGCATGAGAAAATAGAAACATTGCTGCCACTGTGCAGGTGTCTGTCAAAAGGAAACAGTGCTTTTCTGGACTTCCAGGGAAAAGCACTCTGATGAAATTGAATATTTAGACCAATATCTTATGACTTAACTTCCCTGGTCTGAGCTAGCATGTAGGTATAGATAAAAATCAGAAAAGAGAATCAGTGTTTGCATAGTGTATTATAAACTGAACTAAATCTGATAGCTTCATAAAGTGAAAACTAAGGCAAAGATGCCTAATGTCTCTTTGTTTACACTAAGGCTGTCTTCCTGTCCTGGGAGTATTGAGGGCAGAATTAGCACCAAAGAACTTATTTTCAGTCTCCTTTATAGTGTCCTTGATTTTCTTGTTAGTGGATTTGCCCCCTTTATAGCAAGAGGCTCTGCTGACTGCTCAGGAGACAAGCTAAACACTCAACCCAGCAAAGAGCTTGCAGTAATTACAGCAGCCACAGCAGTCCCTGAAACACTCTTGCTGTACTTGACACAAGCTGGACTTCAGCTGTATGAAACCTGAGACCTTCATCTGTTGCTTGATAAGGTCAGAGGGCTGGTATTTACCAAGAAAGACATTTACTATTAAAGAAATACTATAAGAAGATCTCAGACTTTATGGTGTTCTGGGCCAATCCTCAGTTTTGAAGGGGAACTGCTAAAAACATTATTTAAAAATCAGATACTAGCTGTAAAATCAAAATATCCCTGAAAGCTGATGAATGGATGTGAGGATAGAAAGCCAGGGCTGTGTCCTTCTGTTGATTTTTCACTGGTAAAGGTATTAGTTTGTAATTGTAAATCCTCCATGGGTGGTTCAGAGATGTCTTTCCCCACTCCAAGGCATTACCCCATGGTTCTGACCCCTTGTTGGGGAATGTGGTGACAAAGCAGAGAGATGTGGAATGAGATCTGAATGGCAGAGCTTGTGATTTACAGCTTGCCCACGTGAACAGTCCTTTGGGCAGGCAGGGTTGTAACGGAAGAGAAAGAATGCTACCATCCAGTGTAAGTATTACTGACTCTCTGAGAGAAAAGGGAGACTTTGGCAATGACTTTGTGTCAGATTAGCAAGATTTAAAGCAATGTCATTACCAAAAGTGACCCTGAATGTGGTTTCCTTGAAATTAGGTTTTATCATTGCCTTGAGTTGGATGGAAATTGTTATGCATAAGAGCCATTAAGGAGAAAGGAGCATTTGCAACAGAAGGTGTTTAGTGGGAGTAAGATTTCTGCCTTGTTAGCCTCTCCTTTACAGAATAGGTGGACCAAAATAAGTGGTGATAAATGCATTCTTAAATTCTATGCTTGAATATGTGTCCTCTAGATCAGAAGGTCTATGCATTTGAACACAGACCAGAAGTCAAAGATTTTTATAAGTAGTAAATGGTGTGGAACAAGGAGAATCATCACCTAAATTTTGGCTGGTTTTGTCATAGCTAGTGGGAAAGGGCGGCTCTGTAAACCTCAGACCTGCTCAAGCCCTCATGCAGATGCTGCAGAATGTAGCATAGATGTGTTCCAAGAGCTGCCCTGCCTTGCTCAGTGTGCGTGTGCGGGGAGGGACAGGCTGTGCTTCAGGAGGTGAAACTTCCACAGTAGCAAGCAATGCCGAGGTTCTGGGAAATCCTTCTTTCCTGGACATTCAAAAGAGGCTGCTGTCACTCAAGGCTGCAAGAGTCTCTCCAGCTTTTGGATCAACCAAGAGCCAATGCTAAAGCACTTGTCTGCACAATCTTCTCCAGACAGATGCAAGTTTACTCTGCCAAGAAGCCATTTAACTGCACCAACCTGGGCCTGATATTAAGCTAAGAAGAGAGACTGCTGAGAAGTAGCTTCATTAGGGAGAGATTTAGTGCAGTAGCACTGTGTAACTGCTGGCAGGCTTGGAGGTGGAGGAAACAATTTCACCTTTGTCTTCTAAAGCTACCTTTCCCCACCCATCTTCTGGGCAGTAAAGTGACTTGTATCTCTTACCTTATACATCTGAGACACGTATCAGCTGGTGTGTGCATACTGAGCTCCCCTGAGCATTCCTGCTGACCTTTCATCTCTAAGTAAGTAGTTTTCTTCTTTTCTTTTTTTCTTTTTTTTTTTTTTTTTCCTCTCCAATTGTTTGCAATCGGAGAACTTTGTCTAAGGTCGTCACCAAGATCTTCAGATTCTGAGTTGTTGCTATGAACAAACCTCAGGGAAAAGGATACTCTGTGCTTGGAAGGATTGGTTTTTAATAAGAGAAAAACCAGAATAAAACCAGTGGGATTCAGGGCAAAACTAAAAACAAAGACACCCCCCTCTGAGAATGTGAACGATAAAGCAGTGTGATGTGCAGGTCAAGATCGTGGTAAACTTTTAGCCACGTAGCAAACATTTTCAGCCAGCATTTGAGCCTAGCACTTACACTCGCAGTCTCACTCCTTCCCCCAGTGAATTTAAAAATATTTCACAAACGCAGGGAAGTGTTATTCCTATTTTCTGCCCGAGTAAGCTGATGCAGAGAGGTGAAGGCTGAGGTTTTTCAAACTTGGGCGTCCAATGGGAAATCTCCTGTGGGAGCTGTAGATACTTAACATTTCAGATTGCTTCAGATGATGTTCAAGCCCAAACCGGCTAACTTGCTGGAGCATTAGAGCAGGTCTTTGCTTGGGTGCTTCATAAATACGCAGTGGAGTAATTGGATGGAAGTTTTGCCATTCCAGTTCAACCACCTTCTCAGGCGAGCTTCCTTCCTTCCCTAGCAATGACAACACACTGTCATTATTGAACTACAAAGGGCTCTCTCTGCCATCAGACTGAAGAAGTCAGTAAAATGGAAGATGCTCGCATTAAGGCAAATCACCTGGTAGCAATTAAAACAATACTTTCTGAGCAGAAGAGATGAACATGCCACTGATTTAATGACCCTGGCAGTGACTGTTTAGCTGGATTTACAGGAAGCTTCACATGACATTTCATTAGTATCACAGTGAATTAACTTTATAGTGGTGTAGTGCTTAATCCAATTTAGGCTTGGTATTATTAATGACACTACTAGGGAAATAGTTTTTAAGGCAATTAAACAGCAGTATGTAATGTTGCCAAGCATCACTACTGATATCCGATGGCATCACAAAATAACACATTTTAAAAGGGAATTGAGAATGGAAAGATAGCACTTCCTGGCGATTTAATCCTTTGCACTTGGAAGGCTACCAAGCCACAAAAAAATCCATTCTAGAAGATCACCTTTTGAGGCAGTGTAAGTAAATACATTCATCCTTCTGCTTGCGAGCAGCTCGAGCCACATGCAGGGTGTGTGTTAACTCCAGCAGATGTTGCTTTGTTTAAAAAGGAGGGGAGGAAAATCCTCTTGACTCTAGAGTCAAATATAACGGCAAGTGAGGACAAATCGAAGCTGTGCAAACTGAACATTGTTAAATATCAGAACCTAGGCTCATGCTCATGCTGGTATACGCTGCTGGAGTCTCACAGGATTTGTGTAATGACTGCATACCTATAGAGAGCTGAAGTCCAAAAAGGATTAAATGCAGGGAGGAGTAAAGCCTCATCAGCAGAGCGTCTGGAGTGTGGAAAGCTCCGACTCATGATTTCTAGAGAGTCACCTTGCAGGAATATAAGAGGTTACTGTTCATGGTTGTACGTTCTTCCCCTTTCAGGAGCATTGCTCTCCCTACAGAAAAAGGCAGTAGTAAGGCTGTCTCTGTTCAGGAAGTACCTTTCACTCCCTGTGTTAAGATGAGCTGAATGGATGCTGATTTTGGTTGATATGCTAAACAGTGAATGTCAGAACATCAAGAGCTGACACATTTTGTCCTCAGTCACTTCTTCAACAATGGCAGTACCTGAAAACCCTTTGTTTTCAACCCTCATGCCTTTTCTCCCAATTCAACAATTTGACCATCTTAAGTCAGCCCACTGGGTAGCCAAAGCCCTGGAGTCTCGCTAGCTTCCCACATAAATGGGTCTATAATCTTTATTTTCCCTGATTCCCCACAGCCCTTCCCAATTTTATCCATGTAGATGACTCTGCAAATCTCTTTTGAACTTGGCAGTAAGTACTGACCTCAGATTTCAGGAGAACATCTTTGGAATAAGAAGTGGCTTCTTTTCTTGCACTATTTATGTTGCTTAGTAGAAGGTGTGTGTATAAGGGCTCAGCCCAAAACTCAGTGAGACTGATTGAAAACCTTGCTGCTGATGTGGATTCATTGGGATCAGGAATAGGAACTGGTGTATTTTGGGGTGTGTTTTATTCGTGTTTTTTTAAATTTTTTTTTTTCCCTTTAAATAATTCTAGCATGGATTTATATGAAGTAAAATAAGACCTGAAACCACAGGCTCCCTTTGATCAAAATACCTGCTCTCATCAGATGTAATTTTGCCTAATATAGGCCAGCCCTCATAATTACCCGTAACAGCACAGAACAATGCATTGGACCAAGCTAAGTGACAAGTGCATTTTAAGAGATCGTAAAATCCCCATTTCCAGGCATCGTTGTATTAATACCCCATGACCAATAACCCACATAATAATATACAAAAGTATTATTAAACTATAATTTACGAGGTGGGCTGCATCATATGGTGGGAGCTGAGAGGTCCTGCCTTTGTATGTTGTTCTGATTCTGGTCTTTACTTTCACTCACCACATCAGAGTCTTTTATTTAAGTTCCTGGAAGAACACTTTAGAATATGATGGGTAAATGTGTAAAATACTTTTAATGTCACAGTTTTAAGCAACAAGCGGTGGGTTCTCTTGAGACATCTTGCTGCATTTAGGTTTGATTCAAATTCTGTTCCCTTGCTGCTGTTTGACATATGTTAATCTTATTGCTTGTTTCTCTCCTTTGTATTTATAGTAATGACAAAGTATCTTTCATTTTTGTTCATGGCATCAAAATGTGGCAGGGAAAGGAAATAACATGTCTGCACCTTTACACTGTAGTGTTTTACTGCCTGTGCTAGTGTGCCAAGGACATGTACTGTACTGTGTCATATCATTTAATTTTGCTTCCATACAGTGATTTTCCGTATCACAAGTGGGTGTGCCCTTCTGCCTGTTTGATTTTGTGTGGGCGCACTAATTTGTGTGTGCTTGTTGTTTGTTTGTTTTAAATTAATGAAGAGAAGTTGCTTTTATTATTTAACAATATGCCTGAATAGGTCACTTACTGTGCTGTGACTTAAATCTGGTAGCTGGTACTAACAGGAATTTAGAAAACCGAAGTGAGAAGTTCAAAACAGTGTGAGTTATTCCCATAAAGTGAGTTATTCCCATAATGTGATGTTAAACTGTGTCTCTCTCTTCTTAAGGAATTAGTGGCTGTGAAAAATATAACATGGTTTAAAAAGGAGATGGACTACATTAGTGGAAGGAAAAATCTCTCACGAATAACCAAATGCAAAGGAAGTGCCTCAGACTGGAGAGTCCTTGCTGCACAAATCACTGTGAGTGTTAGAGGATGTTTCAAGGCATGTTTTCCATTTTTCTGCATGATTTTTTAGGTGTCTGTTGTGTTTTGGGCTGGTCCGACCTGTCAGCTCACGTGGTCTGGAAGTTTTTCTAATGTAGCTAGACTGAAGAGGGAGAATGTGTGAAATGCATTTGAGTCAAAATGAACCAAACTTATTGCTGGAGATTAATGACACTGATAGTTCTGCCCCTTCCCACTTCAAGGCCCTCTAAAATCTGGTGCAGGCTTTGATTACACCATTGGGTAGGCTAGTGTGAAGTGCCGTTTGCTGAAGCTTGTTGTGGTCTGTGCTCACTTGCGCTAATGTAACGGGTGACATAAGTGCTAGACTTTAATAACAAAGCCCTGAGGAGATTGAGCAAAGTACTTGGGATTGGAGTTTCTGCTCATGAAGTAATATTAAGGGGAGTGGAGTTATATACAAACTCCTAATTGAGAGATTCTGGCAGGGCCTACTTCAACTCTGGACCCTATGGAAACTCTCTTCTGCCCCCAACATGCGGCTTGTGTTAATGTGGAGTTTGTTGTGGAGGGCTTGCTTTGGAGAGAGAATAGGGCAAGTCAGGAAGCCAACAAACCCCTGTAAGTGATGTTGAACTATCTCCTCTCCTGCATTAGGGCTGGGGGTTGCCTTCTGCATAAAGGGGCAGAATTTTACTTTCTAATGCCCCTTTCAAAAGTCTACACGGCAAAGAGTTAACCTTAAGGGTGATGACAATTCTGTAATGAGTTCTGTTAAATTGCTTTCCTTTGTACATCTAAAAGTTGTCATAATACAAGTTGAAACCTTGAGTGAGGGTAGATACATTAACTGACCATTATAAGAAATATTTATCAGGGGAGCACACTAACTGCATCTGATTTTGTATCAAAGAAATGCCACTTCCCTTCTTTGTGAAATGCTTCCTTCATTTGGAAGTTGGAACTTGGGTTTTGAAGCACTGATGGACATGCTGAACCCAAACTGTGCTGTTAGACCCCGTACATGGGTGCTGATGTCACTGGAGGGCTATGGGATGTATCTGAGGACTTGGACTCAGTGAATTATCCTACTGCAAGTTTAGTTCTCAGGTACACTAATTCCGCTGTACTTTTCCCAGCGAGGTCTATGGTCTGTAGTTGATTTAAGGGTGGGAAATTGTTGCAGCCTGTTGCAAATTTGGCCAAGAAATTTATAAATCTGGAATCCCAGAACAGTTACAGAATCCTAGAAATTACAGATGGAAAGGGACTATGAAGTATCACTTGAATACAGATGCCAAAGCAGGATTGTTTGGTGTAGTTCATTCTCCAGTGTTTTGTCCAGACATGTTTTGAAAAGCTGTTATATGATGTTCACAGCCAGTGCTAGGGAGTATTGTGCTTTCTATGACACTTTAGCGTGTGCTTCTTGGAACTTGTGAAAAAACATGTATTCACCTAGCACATATATTTGTTACACGGATGAGCCATTTTTCATAGCTCTTCAGAAAAAATAAGCACTTTTCAATACTAACAGACTTCTCCAAGGCACCAGTTGTAGGCTGTGGAAGTGAAATGATATTTAAAACAGAGAGCCTTGGAATCTATTAACACTGCAACAATTGTTTTCTAGACTCTTTTAAAGCTAGAATCTGAGATTGTGAGCAGCTAATCCTTCCTCTTTCACCATTTAGCACAGACTTAAGAACTAGGAGCTCACAGAAAATGCATGTGGAGCAGGAGAGAGAGAGAGAGGGAGATCTGGGCTACCTCTTCCTCCACAGCCTTTGCCTGGGTGGTGGAATTGGATGTGGTATAGTAGAAATGGCTGTTGTATGAAGGATACTTTGTGGAAGTAAAATTTTTGGAGGATACCCTTGCAGCTGTGGCTCTGTTTGAACCTCACTGATCTCTGCAATTTTGCATGCCCAAATGGCAACTTGGATTTAGTATTCTCTGTCATTGATGGTTCTGAAGTTGATAGTGTCAAATTCAATAGTCCTGCTTTTGCTACAAAGGCCAAGAACTTCCTTCACCTAGAGAATGTTGTTCCTCTACCATCAAAAGAGGAGCTTCAACTTTTTTTATCCTGGAGTATATGTATTCCTTTTCTTGATGTTGGGTTATTCACAAAAGCATTAGAACTCTGATTTTCAACTTAATGGCTGAGTTTCAGACTTCAGCCTATCTTGTTACAATAGACCTCAGCAGGTAAAATACTTTGCAAAGTATCAGAAAAACCCTTTTAATTCTCTCCTTTGCTAAGCCTGAATGTCAGTGCTCAAATGTTCATCTTTTTCATATGACAGATATGAGCTTCTGCTTGAGTTGTCTAGCCTCTCTAGCTGTTCAGTTAACATGGAAAATGGTGGAAGATGCAGCTGCTGTACGTGGAATGAATAAATTAATATGAAATTCAGTCTTAACTCATTAAATTCCATTATCGCCAACTAGATTTTAGTTGGCTAATGGCTAAATGAATGACTGTAGCTCAACCCAAATATCGAATCAGGTAATATTAGTAGGGTCATAGTCGTACCAAATAAGGTCATATTTCTGCACTGGTCCATGGAATACCTGAATTACTGGCTTCTGTGGTTTCAACACCCACGGTTCTATGTTTGAGAAAGACAAACTGTCTCAAATATTTGGAAGAGGGAAGGATGGCTGTAGGGAGCAGTTAGTGATTAGGTACAGAAAGTCTTTTTTCTGAGGACAGTGAGACAGTCCATACAGGTTCTGAGATCACCCCAAACTGTAAATTTTATGACTTGAGCATCAGAGAGAGAAAAAAGAGTTTCAGATTCATACTGTTTTATTTCTATGCCTCTTTTTAAATGCTGAATTTTCACTCCTGAAGGGCATTGAGTTCTGTGAAAATGGCTGTCGAATAAGGTAATTGTGAAGATAAGGGCTTGTATATTCCTCCTTTCATTAGGGAGACATCACTTGTTACAAAAATACTATAATTTGAAAGCATGACTAGGTGGTCACTGTGGCTGAGGACTAAGCAAAAGAAATTAGAAGCTCAGTTTTTACCCTGTTTTTTGGGCACCTGGGTTGAAGGATGACTTCAGAAAGATATTTTTGGATGATGATGCAGTGAGATAGCAGAGCTCCACAGCAGTCATTGCAGGCTTTTTTCACTACCAAAATAAATACTCGTTTATCTGAGAGAAAGCAGAGATTAGTTCCCACTCAGACCTGTGGGACAAGGAATCTCTCAGGTATCATCTCAGCTGTCACACTCTGACAGATATTTGCTGCGAGATGACACAACTATCCTGATGCTTTGGATACTGAGATGGAGAAAGGATTTTCTGCTATGAGTTACCTTTGTGGTAGAGTGTAACAACATAAACTTTGTGGATGGTTAGCTGTGCTAAGCAAGCAGTGTTTGTATCTTAATCCATTTCAATTGCATGCCTTTCTGGGTTCTACCATTAAAATAGGCTTTTAGTTAAGGTAACTTGAAGTGGGGGTTAGTTAGAGTGAGGTTGTGTATGTTGAGTCCCCCTGCAAAGGTCGTAGGGTACAGAAGATGTTAGAGGAAGACAACAAGTTTACTTCATGGTTCAGGATGCCTTGAGGTTAGAGCTAATCATTTTGGGGGGGGGCTGGAGAAAATTTTGTAGTACATGAGGAATCATGGAAGAGAGATTCCATAGGCTACGCTGGGCTAAAAGTGGCTGGTGTGGCTGCATATGCCTTTGACCCAGGCTCTCCCTTTAAAAACTTTGCCCTTGTAAGAGAGAAAGAGTTGCTGGTCATGGCTGGAAAAGGATTGCCTTTATTTTTCAGGCAGTTTTCAAAAAAGGCAGTTGCCAAGTTGGTATGGCTCTTGGAAGAACCCAGTGGTTTGGGTAATACTAGTTGGAGGCATATCTTCCTTTTCAGTGGAAGTTCCTAAGAGCTGCCTGCACACTGTAGAAGTTGGTTACCTATTAAGGTCTTCATACAGAGAAGAAAGAAACCAAGGAGAAACATTCCTAGTTCCTATGCTCCTGTGAAGTCACAGTGATTTACATAGAGAAGTCCAGTTAATTCCTGTTTGCTGGCTAACTTGTACATACCCCACAGAAGCGTCCAAGAGGCTGGAAAGGAAGTGCTGGCCTTGCTGAAATAAATGGCAATGCTCCCACAGAGTTCAGTGGGGCCAGTGTTTTACCCAAAGCAAGCATAAAACAAGCAAGGGTATTGCCCAGGACTGGAAGAGAGGCGGGAAAATTGGAGTTCAAACACTTCCCATTCAGATTCTCAAACTCTAAATCTTAACTTAGCAAAAGCAAACAAAGGAACACTACAAAATGCTGTTTCTGGTTACTCAAAGAACCTTTCTATTTGGAGGCTTTGCTAGTTCCACAATATTTACTCCCAAGCATAGCTCTCTCAGGCTTACAAAGACAAATGTCTGACTGAAAAAAAAAAAAAGTAATGGCAATAGAGATCTGGGCTTTCCAAAGACGGGAGAATACCCCACATGCAGACATGCAGATCTGGGAATCCCTCAGCATACTTCTGTAATGTTCATGAGAAAGGAAATTTTCAGAGTTCCTGACGTGGTGTTAATTAACTACTTCCTAGGACCCTGGCTTGTTCTCAAAAAAAGCCAATGTCAGAACTCCCACTGACTTCAATGATACAGTTCAAAGTCCTTTGAGGTTACTATTAGTTTAGAAAGAACTGAAAATTTCTTACCTTGCAAGACCTAAGTTCAGGGCCTCACGCTTTGATTTGCCTGGAATAGCTGGTGACACAAATAACACCTGCAAGACCCCTGAGCTGCATTGCCCTGAGTGCTTTAGGTGTGAGGGAAGTCATCAAATGCAATAGGCAACAGCAAGTCCCTGTAGTCCAGCTCTAGCAGGGAAGTAAAGGATTTTTCAGACTATGTCAGTCTTTTCCTCCACTCTCTTTTGCTTTAAGCACTGCACACTTTTTTGTTAAAGATGGGAGATCTTGACAAGCCCATTTGGCATTAGTTATTCCTTATTACAGTGCAGACAAGACAGAACTGTGCCTGGTGGTTTAAAGGCAAACAAAAATGAGGCATCCCCACTGGAAGGGTTTTAATTCTTGAAGCTGGATTTAGATATCTGATCTAATTTTTTGGAATTCAATCCATTTCCTTTCTGAAGCCCAAATTTGTGACAGAAAGAGGTGCAGAGTGCAGGTACTTGGGAGTGTTTTGTCAGAAGTGCTCCTGGGAGCAAACTGAGGGTGTGGGTGGAAGGGGTGAAAGACTAGGAAGGGCTTGTGCTTGTGCCACCAGAATGAGCCTGGTAACCCTTTCTTCTCATGAAATCCCTTCCACCTCAGATCTGCTGGCTGCCCAAGTGCTGCAGGTGCCATAGACCCTCACCTACCTCTGGCTTCTAAGCATTTATGTTGCTGTTAGAACAGCAACCAGTTATGACTGATTTGCTGTAAGATGCAAGTGAGCCCTTCCTTCTTACCTTTTTATGTCAACATGAGGTGAGACAGGGTTAGGAAATATAAAAGAGGAGGGAGGAAAAAAAAAGGAGTGAAAAAAAGACAGTTATAGACAGAACCATGGAACCTGCAGGTTCCTAGAAAATGAAATGATGTTTTTATTTTTCAAGAAAATTCATTTTGCTTCCCAGCAAATCTTTCTGCCTGATACAGACAAACACAGGAAACACATCAAACACATACTTTGGTTCCTTCACGCAAAAAGCTTAAATCAGAAAGATACTGGGGAGAGAGGGCAGATCATTAGCTGTCATCTCCATCTGCAAATAAAACACCAAATACGTAGTAGCTAAATCCCTCTTTCAGCATGTAAGTTCTAGGAACAGCTTGTGCATTCCACTGCTCTAGTCACAAAGGCTGGGGAGGCCACATCCCATCACTGACTTAAACTGCATTGGCAGAGCCCCCGGCTTCATTGCAGGTGGGAACAGGAAATGGAAAACGGTTTATTGCCAACAGAAGCGTTTTTTAATATGCAACTGGTGGCAAAACTAACCTCTAGTAATAGTAAGTTCCTCTTGGAAGACACATCTACAATGGATTCTGGTAGAAAAAAGTGGTAGTTGATGGGATTTTGCTGAGGTTTTAGTAGTAGTTGTGCAGGAAGGTCAAGCACCTGGATTATTTAATCTACTTCTGTGGCTGGCTGAAGATTTTTAATTGTCAAGAAATGCCTGATTTTGCAAAATACCTTCTGACCAAAAAGGGAAATCACAAAATCAGCTGCATCATGTCTTTTATTTGGATTGTTCTACTGCAAAGCCCTATTTTTTTTTTTTCCTGTGCTGTTTTCAAACTAACAGGTAATAGCCTTGGGGGGAAATAATGGATGCCTCTTGCCTTCTTCTCATAAAAGACTAATACCTCACCCTGGCAATTTCTTTGGCTGGCATCCAGTGTGAATTCTGCTGTGTCTTCATTGCTCTGGGTAGTATTTCTGTTCTGATTAGTTATCTTTGTATGGGCATTTCCAAGAATATGGTGCATCCCAGGCCCTGTGCTTTGGCTTGCACAGTTAAAGCATGAATGGTGTTGGGATTTGCATGATAGCTAGACTGACGGAAACTGATTCTTTGTGGCCAGCTGATCTTTCTGTGTGCTTTTTAGGCAGAATCCTCTCTGAGAGCTGGCAGTCATGAAAGGATCCTGGCTGCAGAGCTTAATTCCAAACATGACTGATTCCTTGTCTTACAGCATTAAAACCCAGAATGCTTCATGAGGACCCTGAAAGTACAGAGAATAAAAGAAGAGACAAAAAAAATCTGAGCGACATTTCAGTAAGTAATCACACAGCTGCCTTGAGCTCTACTGCAATTCAGGGCTACCAAAGTTTCAGCAAATATGTTTTCCGGTTCCTTGGCCATCCCCTTGTTATTTTATCTGTGGATGGAACAGGCTGGATGATGGGTAGATTTCTGACTACCTAAAATTTGCTTTCCTTCCTGCAAATCCTGTGAAAAATATTTTTCAGGCACGTTTCCTATGCAGTATAGCTGGTCGCTAACCCCAAACACATGCACACACACAGAGGAAGTTGCTATGTATGACTCTATAGCAAAGAGGGTTTTTTTAAAGTGAGACAGAAAACACATCTATAGTTTTCACCAAGTCAGTTCTTTTGAAAGCAACAGCTGTTTTGGACCATCTGCAGCCATAGCGTGTCAGCTGATTGAGTCACTGAAGAGGAGAACAGCTCTGGCTGGACTGGCAGCAGCAGTCTTCCAGATAACAGCAGTAACATCTGGAGCGGGGTGCAATCAGTGCTTCACTCGGATGAGGTTTGGTGACTTTTTGCTAATCGCAGCCTGATGCTTGTTAAGCCTCAATGTGGTGCTTGAAGAGCTTTCATCTTCGTAACATTGTCGTTTGATAAATTGCACTAATTTAGTCAACCTAAGCGCTTTCATTAGAAGAATCCTGATTATTCTGAGGAGAAGCATGGATACTTTGTTCCTAAGTAACCCCACTTTCACAAGCCCTTTGAACAGGTCAGTAGCTGGAGCATCTTCAGGTGTGCTCTTGTCCAGCTTTGCCAACAGGAGAAGTGTGTCCTCACACAGCAAGGCCATACAAAAAGAATGGTTTTGTGAGTCTTGCACTTGGGGTCTCCAAACACAGGGCCATAATCTGGCTGAAGAAATCAGGGGAATTAAATAAGTGGAAATTCAAGGAAGAGAAAAGTAAACTGCTGCAGGCCTTCCTAAAGCAAAAAAGAAATTATTTCGTATTAAGATGGGAAGTGTCAGATTTCCCTGGTTTGTGTGGTGTAAGTGGAGCAGTTTCCATGGGTTAGAGCTATTGTTTTTGGCTGGGTGGAAGTTCAGGCAAACTTTGTTGTGCTGTTTCACCCCAACTTCCAAGAACCAGATGGGAGAATTGCATTTTTCTTGAAACCTACTCCTCACACTTCACCTGTGTAATTGTATCTGCTTCGTTTAGAATGTCTTGTGGCAAATGGACTGAAAGCACTGATTAAAGGAATGGGTTTTGTTCAACACTATTTACATAAAGTGAAAATAAGCCTCTTGAGCGAAAAAGAGAGTAATGATACTGTGCTTGTATTTATTTATTTGGTGACTCAGTTTATTCACTGAGTGTTTGGGTGTTACTGTCCTGTGGACTTGGTGAATCTGGCTTTGGGATTTGCCCTGTGTTCCTCAAATGGACTTGGCTTCTGGCAGAAACACTTAAGGGTGATGAAGACATTAGAGGCGTATCTTCACAGGGCTTTGTTGCCATGATGGGTTTAGCCTCTCCTTTGCTTCCTATAGATGCTGTGATGTGTTAGTTTTTAAAACCTAAGCTGTTACTAGCCTTTTGCATATGGACAGAGGATCCTTGATTGCTAATTCATTACTCCAGATTGGGAACCTTGCCCTCAACAAACATATTTAATACACATAACAATGTCTCTTGGCTATGTGTGCTCCTGGCCCATCTGCTTGAATGGCATATGGCATAGTGCCTGCTCCTTAGGGCATGGGCTTGGAGTGATGCTGGGCTTCATTTGTCATGGTCTGTGACTGAGTAAATACCATCAGTTTTTCAAGAGGTACTTCCCATGGGCTACATCACCTCATCAGGTCATTGAAGCCACTTTAGAAGTCATTATACCTGTTGATACCTCATTCAGACTCTCTTGTAACAGGGCTGGGAAGAGGGAAGACATAATTCAAAGCCATTTACTGAGGTTGGTGGTAATATAATTTATTTTTGTAGACATCAGTTAAAGTCCTCACAGAATATGAAAACGCCAGGCACACAGTGTACCGAGAATGTCCATACCTGATAATGACCTGAGGGGATAGAACTGCCCTGGAGAAATCCACTGTTTCTTTGGTTGTTTTGTCTTGGTTTTCTTTTTACTTAAGCTTTTTGAAGAAGTGAACAAAAATCTTCAGAGACAAGAACAGCTCTGAAGGTGAGGCAATCATGGGTGAGATATAAAACCTTAGACAATAAATTGGTTGTCAGTGATTTTGCAACAGGTTAGTGTTTCTAGCTTCTCAGTGCTCCTTAATTAGTCTTTGAAAATTGATAACATTTTAATGTAATTTTGATTGCCTTCTTCTGGAGGTCAGTCTAATATTGTATTGCAGGATGCCAAATTACTCTTCTCACAGTTAGGGGATATAATTAAAAGCACAAGCACGCTGGTTTTGATTAGGGGAGCTGAAAAGAGTTTATTTTCTTACTAACTAAGAAAAATTGAGTTTCATGGAAATAATTTGGGGCTTTTAGTTATGCTGTTTCTTAACCTCTTCTTTGCCATTAAACTGCTTGTGTGTGACTGCTTGGAACAAAAAAAAGGTATCAGCAGACCAGATAGACATGCTGCTTCATCTGGGGGCCTTTTTAACGTCTTTCCCAGAAAATACATTGTGATCCCAGCTACAGCACATTTTATAGGACTCAACTGGTAACGCCAATCATCTGGGGACTCCACAAAATCTCTGCTTCTATCTCTGGCAGAGTTCAGTGATGAGTTCATCATTTCTATCCATAGTAATGCAGTAATTTTACACAATTAAAACATGTGCTGAAATACACTGACAGGGAGAGGAGCAAGAAGCTTGATTATTCCTGTAAGGATATACTCCCCTGACACTCACATCTTGTTCTATTCATTATTTTGTTCTGTTTGTTTTTTTTCAAGCAGCAGAGATGAACACCAGGTCAGAGCCTAAGCAGAGCTCTCCTCTCCCAAGCCTCCACTTCTTGAACACTGGCAATTAGCATCTGTGCCATGGTCCCAGCACTTGCAGCGTGTGATTGCAGGAGAATCTCAACTTTCAGTGAAAAAGGAAAATAAAGGAAAAATCTTTTGAGCTGATACTGCCATAGGGGAAACGTAGCTTGAAATGTGATCCAAGTGGCTTAAGTGCACATGGGGAACTAACAGGAAATCCATACTATTTTAATTTTGTAAAAGTCATGGTTCTTAAGCCCTGTTTAGAATTCCTGGGGATTTGGCTCGTGATTTGTGAACGCGTCAAGCTGGCAGTTTGGGGCTGTTTTAAGTAACCCAGATCTTAATTGTTCACACAAAGCAGTTGTGTGTTGTGTGCTGCTTTCCTGTCCTGTTTTCTCTTCTTCCTGATCTGGAGCTGGATTAACCTCGTATTTTCCAGTGAAATGAGCATTTCACATCTTGGGATGGAAAACTTACTAGTAAGGCACATTATAAATGTAAAAAATCAGCTAAATTCTCTATCTGTATAGTAAAAATTATTACAATGCCATGACACGTTATACCCTGCAAGTCACAAGTGGGTGTACAACAAATTTTCTATTTAAAATAACATTTGTAACTACAGGAGATGTTTGAGCTGTTTCACATCAACTCCGCTGTAGCAGAGGAAAAGATCTCACTGGATTCTGCTGTCAGTTGCAGTAAATTAAGTGTTACTTCACAAATCACCTTTACGGTTTTGCTCAGTAAATGTATCTGTGCAAAGGGCTTTTTTTTCAGCGTGGAATGGTAAATATCCTCTGGTCTCTGTGATTTCAGCATGAAGCCAATGTCAGGAGTCAAGGGGAAGTGAATGACAGCAGTGGATTTTGCTATAAACCTGAGTCGTATTCCCAGCCTCAAGATTTACTCAGGGGAGTTGAGTTTAGGTGACAAGCAATCCAGGCAACAACAAACGAACAACACGACAGCAAAGCGACTGGATCCTTTTATGTCAAGGAGAGCTTTCTGCACCAGGAGACGGTTGCTTGGTGTAATGATGTGGAGACCCACTGAGAGAGGGGAGGAGCAGCATGGACTCCTGTTGTCTCTACTAGGATGAAGTGAACTATGGTTGGTGGAGGCTGTACCTGAGGGTAGGTGGGAAGAAGGAATCAGGTCAATAGTGAGACCTTAATTTAGTGCAGTTGGGACAACATTTCATCTATAAATTATTAAATTTTGTTAACAACCATTATACTTGTTGGCCAGATCAGCAATGCACAAGTCCTAGAGAAGACTGAGGGGAGAATTTATTGCAGCTTACTGCTACCTCACTAGGGAAGAGGGAGGAGCAGGTGCTGATCTCTTCTCTCTGCTGACCAATGATAGGACCTGAGGGAATGGTAGGAAGATGTGCCAGGGGAGGTTTAGATTGAACACTGGGAGAGGTTCTTCACCCACAGGGTGGTGGAGCACTGGAACAGGCTCCCCAGGAAAGCAGTAATGGCACTTATCCTGACAATGTGCAAGAAGCATTTGGGCAACGCCCTCAGACACATGGTGTAAGGGTTATCAGGCACTGGACCAGGCTGTCCATGGAGGTGGTTGTCAGTTAAAGGACATGAAGATATGGGGCTGGGAGACATACTTCAGTGGTAGATGCAATAGAGTTGGGTTAGTTGTTGAACTCGATGATCTTAAAGGTCTTTTCCAACCAGAGTGATTCTGTGATTCTGTGGCCATTGAATGAGGCTATCAGGCCCAGATAATTGTTTTCCTGTGCAACTGAGAGACTCCTTGCTGATCAGCATTGGTGAGATGAGTATGGTTGTGTTTCTTTCTCTGCCAGGAAGGTGGGTGGATGGGTGTATGCTATGGACACAGTAGCTTGCAGTGTTTGTTGGTCTCTGCACATGAGGCATCTCAAACTTGTCAAGCTGCAGGAAATGAGTTTGGCCAGCCAACAGCTCTGAACTGTGCTTTGAAGGTTAAAAAAGACTTTAAAACGCTTTCCTGGGTGCAGAAATATTACAGTCTGTTTTGCTGCTGAAGTAGGTTTGGAGGGGAGCCAAAAAAAATCCCTGTGGCTATAGAGTGTGTATGAATTGAGTTCAAAAGAGAGATCACTTGTTCTTGTGGACTGACAGGTATTTTCAATTTTTTGCAGCATGATTTCATTACTCATAGTTGCCCAGATTTATTTTGTCCTGCTGGAGGCACTTACTGGGCACAGGGGTAGATTTAATTTTAATAGAGGTTTGGACCTGGCTGTACTTACAGTACTATTAGTCTGGGGTGGAGAAGGGAAATCAAACTCAGATTGTTGATTTGCCTCTTGGCTGAGAGCTTATCAAGAGGGAAATAAATTTGCAGTAATAAAAGCTGTTCTTGACATTCCCTTATGCAGAGGAGGCAAAGGTGATGATGAAATAGAGGTTACACATTAAAACTTCATCAGCAGAGGAGAGGAGGAAGGACAGAGCAGGATGCCCATCTGTCCCACTGGATGCTGCAGGCTTCTGGTGTTTGGCTCTATTATGGGCTCCAAAGAGTTTGAAGATCATTGTTCTACTTCTAATGCTCAGGATATGTGGTGCCAGCTTAAATTATTTCTATTTTGATGATCAGTTCGGTTGCGAGATTATCAAGACATCCATGGTTAGCTTTTACGCTCTTGATTTGAATTTCTTTCCAGTCACTGAGGTTAAACAAGACACGAAGGTCAAATAAAGATGTGGGCTGGAACTGACTGGAGTTGCAACTTGTTTTTGTGCTGAAAGGAAGGAAGTTTTCTTAGAAACCTTTTAATTTTCTTTCAGATTCTTCTTCTTTTTTTCTTTTTTTCCTTCCTTCCCAAACGAAGTGTTTACTGCCACCATCCTGTGCAGTGTCATGTATCAGTAGAGTAACACGAAAACTCCTTGGACTGCCTTGTGTCTACTGCCTGAATCAGGCCGTGATAAACTGGTGTAGAAGCTGGTGATGAATGTATGCTGTGCACGAGACAGAAGTGGCCTGAAAAAAGTGACTGGAATTCCCCTGTTGCTATTAGTCCGGAAAGGGAGAACAATCTTTCACATTGGATAATGTATTTGTGTACATAGGAACACAGCCCCTGGACTTCTTCTTGCACAGAACAAGGAAACAACAGTATCTGTTGTTTTATAAGGCTGAATTTCTGTCCTTTTTGCATTTCCAAGTTCTTTGTGCTGTGTAATCCATTAATATAAATCATCTAGGGCTGCTCCTTGTGGTATCTGGCAAAGTTGTATGAATTTTACTGGAATATTGATGAAAAGATCAGACCCTAGGAAATAATACAGGCCAAGGAGTTGCCCATTGAGCTGTGTACTGATGGAGTTGTGTAATCTGTCTTTAAAGATTACCCGTGATGGAGACTCCAGAAACTTCTGAAGCGATGTGCTGCTCTGTCCCTGTGTTTAGAAATCTTTGCCTTATGCCTAATCCTTTTATTTACTGTTCTATACACAGAAAAGGGCAACATATTCTCTTCTGTTCATCAGCCCGTTTGTGTACTTGGAGGTTATCGTCACAAAGCCCCTTCACCCTCTCCTCTAGAATAAACAGCTCTGGCCTTTCAATCATCCCTTGCACATCATGTTTTCTAGAATTTAAAAGATAATGTAGTATCTTGATGGGCCACATGGGAGGAGGAGTCTGCCAGTGAAATTCTGTGAGAAATTATTCATACTCTAAGACGTGCTAATGAAATAGTTCATAACTTCATTAATGTGAACAGCAGCACAATATCTTTTAGATTCCTGAACGTTTGCATCCCTTCAGTGTGTTTGCACATGAAGTTAAGCTTGTTTTGCTGAGAATGAGAACCAATTAAAAGAAATAGGCTGAAAGTTCATTTACTCGATATAGCCATAACTGTGCCACCAAACACAGCACACGTGGCAGTGGCTCAGTGTTCAGCTCACCCCGGTCTGCAGGCTGTGCAATATCCAGGTTCTACTGATACTAGAAAGGCTGGTCTCAACTTGTGCCATCATCTCCATCCGAAGCCTGTCTTTGTCGCTGTTGGTGAGGCTAGGTTTGAAGTGCTGACTGTCCCTTTGGAAGGCAAATGAGGCCACTTGAAATGCTTTCTTTGAACTGCTTCTAGTATTTTTGTATTAGCAGCTTGACTCAGACATGGGTGTCCAGTCCTCTCCCTCCTCACAAGCTTTTCTCCATTGTTATCAGTGATGTTAATGGTGCAACATAAGTCCTTTTTTTTGTTCTTACCTTGGGATATCAGATGGAGATTTTTCCAGCACAGCATGAGAATAAGTTGTATTTTCTTTGTTCCCACCCTGCTCCCCTGTTTCCTTGGTGCTTCCTTTCCCTCTTTCATATTTCTTTTCCTAACCACTTGTGATTGCTGCTTTTCAGTCTTCTGGAAATGTTCTGGATTTGAGAAGGATTTGACAGAGCCTTTTCAACATGAAGTCTGCCAGAGCTGTATCAAGGCTTCCCTTTCAACCTTTGAGACAGAAAGAAGGACCAAAAGGAATAAAATCTGATGTCTTTAGAGCAATGGCAGTAGATGAACTGTTGTCGTATGGAATATTTTTCCTTTTACTTCTTTTTCTTTTCTCCATCCCACATGCCATATATAGCTGGTAGGTAGAGCAGGACCTCAATGTTTTCTCAGCCAAGAAGCATCTGTCTCTGTAATTCATTTTGTAACTCCTTTGATACTTCTGGAGGGGGACTGGAGAGTCTGGGAGAGGCACGGAGACCTTCCCTTCTGCTAAAAGAGAGAGGAAGTGCTCATTGTTGTGTTCTTCAAGGGCTGAGCCAAGGGGCTGGTCTGTTAGCAGACGCTTATCAGATACACTCTTTCTTCTTTTCTCTGAGTATAGGACTTCGTGGTTAACATGTGATGTCCCTGTGGCTGGCAAGTCTGGCAGAAGTCTCCAAAGCTGGCTTCAGAGGCAGAAGTACTCTGATGTTGGAGGTGTCTCTTACCTGTCATTATCATAAGGCCCACATCTATTCTGCTAATGAAAAATGCCTTTATTGCTTTTGCTGACAGTGTTGAACAATCTACTTTCCTTTTGGAAAGGACTTTACTGTCCTTTGTGAAGGCTCTTGGTCAAACAGTGACTGTCAAATGCAGGGTTGGCCACAAAGCTCTGGCACTGCACTTGGTGCAGGGTTCTCTGACATAACAATGATGTACGTGGTCAATCCAACTGTCCCATACAGAGAAGCCTGAAGCTGTGCTTCAACTTGCTACTGGCCACCTCTTGCTTGCACAAAGTGGTGGGTTGAACTTGTCCCTCATGTCCCTCACAAAGGGATTTAGAGGAAGAAAAATGGTCCAAACTATTTGAATCTTGTCCCAGTGGGATATATTTTTATATGTTAATTCCTATTAAAGTATCCACAGGTAATAGACAAAAGAATTAGGAGCACATAAGGAGATTGATATAGAGCTATGTAGCTGTTCCCGTTATAATTGATTTAGAATAATTGAATCATTTTCCTGTAGAAATCTCTTCTTCTACAGAGCACTATTATATTCTGCAATACCTTTTGTTCCTTTAGTTAATAGAGCTATATAACAAATGCATATCTGCACTGGCAAATGCAGACCATTTGAACTCTAAAATATTAATTTTGAATGTACCTATGGCTATTTTTAATAGTAATTTAAAATGATCCTAAAAAGCACATGTTGAGATAATGAGATCTATAAATATTGGTTGGCGTTATTGATTCACATGTATTGCTTCCGTAGATTACTTCCATTTTCCACATTTCTTTTCATGTCTATACTAATCAGAGGGGTGGATTTTAAAGGTATTTATTTATACTGAGCCTTACATAAGTACAATGAAATAAAATTCTCCATTGGGAGCAGAATTAAGCCAGGGTTTACCACCGTGGAAAAATTCAATCCTTAGTTTTTGTTAAAGACTAAGGGAAAGTGTTTAACTTATTATATAAGCAGGGAGGAAGTAACTTCCCCTTTTCCAAAAAACTTGCGGGGAACACTCCTTATTTTTGCAGTCTCTGCAGGAGGATCTTTGTCTAGAGAATGAAAAGGCAGGAACATGCTGTAGGAATGAAATATTATTTTTGGTAGAAACAAAGGAAACTGGTGCAGGCTTCTGTGATGGAATGAGGTCCTCCGGCAGTAGTGGGCTATGGGCAGAACTTTGGAGTGACTTTTATTGTCCTTCAGGGTGATATTCTCTTTTCCCTCCCTCTCAATGTAATTTATCCAAGCAAAACTGGGGCCTTATGAAAACAATAAAAGAAAGATGGACCTCATCTACCCTGTGAACCTGAACTGATTCATTGATACCCATCCATGTTTCTGCAGGGATGCTCATTTTCATGCTGGGATGTAGGTTTTTTTGGTTACATTTGAACCTTTCCCAAAGTGATTTAGAGATAATCAAAATAAGCTGCATTGAAAGATTGCTCAGAAAAATGTCAACTTTAAAGCTTTTTTAAAGTAGCCTATGGCAGCTGTCCTGTATTAACAAAGTGCATCCTCAAGAGATAAAGTATGCTCTTACCACATGGTCATTAACAACCAGTCATCTACTATTAGATAAATACTTGTAAAGAGCAAGTGGGTTGTACAAGGGTTCTGAATGAGGGACTTAACTGGATTTAAGTGCTGTCATGTAAAGTGCCATCATACTTGCTGTCACTCCCACCTTTCTGCAGAAGAACACTACAGACAGAACAGGGATGGGAAAATTGACATTTTTCCACGCTTCTCAACATTGCTTTTCAAAAGCAAACCGGTTTGTCAGACCCTTTGGCTGCCTGATTTGCTGATTAGGTTAAATTCTGCGGGGAGCTTTATGTTCCAAACGTATTTCCACGTCATACAAGTTTTACATTCTCTCAATCCAGTTCTGCTGAAGTGGTTTTTAGGATGTTTGACTACAGAGAAAGAACACTTTCATTTCTTTACAAAAGAAATGTCTCTTGTGATGCTTTGAGCTTCCTAAAATTAGTATTTTAAAAATACTATCTTTCTATTTCTATGCTATAGTGCAAATGCAGAAATGAGACTGAATTCTAAGCTACCACAGCCTATATATTTTTTGTATCATTTGGGATTTTTGTTTTATTTCTCAGACTTGTACACACTCGACAATACGGACCATGATCTCCACCCAGTCAGGATTCACTTGCATCGATGCTGGGACTAATGGTGGGATGTATTGTTCATGTTACATCCCTGCCTGCCAGTGTTTAAGTTTTTCATGTAAGGGGCGTACATTTCCTACAGAATTAGTCTCATTCCAGTGGAATTGACAGGTTGAATTACTTACAATGCATGTTTTCCATTCATAAAGTTTTTCCTCGACATAGTAAAAGGAAAACATAGTGACAAATCTTATGCGGAAGAGATGACATGCCAGCACTTTGTTTTATTGGACATCGATGATACAGTATATCATGAAAAGCAGTTTTAGAGCCTAGGAAGCAGCACTATTGATCTCCTGGAGTTCTGTTGCCAGAAATTGTATTAAAAAGACCTTAACACTGTGATGTGTAGCCTCGTGGTAGCAACGTAGCCAAGAACGTCCTTTCCCAGAGATCGGCAAGCTGCGTGTCCCAGCGATACAGTGAATTTACTGAGGGAGGTGTGTGGCCTATTTGCTGTCCTCCTATAAACCAAATTGTTGAGTATCAGAAGGAAAAATTACACATTCAAGATTTCAATGTTTTTGGAGTAATTAACCAGAGGTAGAACAATTTGTGCTCTGTTGCCCACCTCCTCTCCCCTGTTTTGAGCAATGTGAAATGCCAAGTTGAATTTTTCTGTTTATCATCCACATAAAAAATACCTAAGCTACGGAAGGTGAATGTAAATGTTTTCTAACATTTCAACTAAATAATGGTTGGGATTGTCAGTATTGAAAAAACCACAGTTTATTGCACTTTAGTAGTATTACAAGTTAACAAGATATGCTGTATCCAGCTATAGGTGCAAAATTAATCTATACCAGTGAAGTGAAATGTTCTAGATTTATACTTGAACCCCTAGTAAAAGGGGCTAAATAGCATTTATTTCAAGGGTTTTTTTTCATTAAGCTTAAAATAAATACTGCACTTACTATATAGTTTAAATGCAGGTTTTAACTTATTTAATACTGTTTGTGATTTAAATGTTTACATATGAAAGACTGCACATACCTCTAAAGGCTTGTACTGTAGAAGTACATCCATGAAGAAATAATGCGTAAGTGCAAACAGGTTTGGAAGAGTATAAATAACTTCATAGTTCAAGACTTGGTTTAAAAAATGAATGAGAAGCCTACTTAGCTTCCTAAGAATCATGCTCCATTTGTTTCTAAATGGACCTGAAGTTTCTTAGTAATTTGGGGCTGGATTTTCAAACTACGTTGTCATCTGAAAAAAAAAAAATAAAAAAAAAAATAGGCTTTTCGGAAGTTCTGTGTTTCACACTCCTCCCCATGGGTATCTAACATGAGGATTTTTGAACTCCTTCAAGACATCTACTGGTGTCATTATGGTCTATCCATACTGTCTTTTTGAAACCTGGTTTGGAGATTCTATCTGCTGCAAATGCAAAGCACAAAATTTCTTTCCAAGCAGCCTTTTAACAGTCTTAAGCGATACAAAGCAGAGTAGGAAGTGTGCTTTTGTTTTGTTTTTAAATGTATCAGGAATATTGCTCTGCTCGGGTCCTACAGTGCTTCCCTGAAAGGGGCTTGCTGCTGTCTTACATGTCCTTAACCTGTGGAGGAATGTGTTTTGGTGACAATTAGAGATGGACAGTTCCTGTAGGTACTGAGCTCTTTGGTGTTCAACATTAACCAGCATTTCTGTTAGCTGTACAAATTACTTTGTTTCTCAAAAGTGGATGCAAATGCTCTTAAATGGGCTCTTAAATATAAATGGGCTCTTAAATATTCTTCTGGTTTAGGTCCTTGGTTTCCAGTTAGAGCTTAGAAAGGGAACCGGTACAAGAAGCAAAAGATTATGGCAAAAAAATTAATAAAATCTACTCTGATTTCTCAATTAAAACCTTAGACCAATACAGAAAGCTTAGTGATTTTTTTTTTTTTCCCCCTGTGATTTTGTCTTTTTTCTTTCTGTGCTAGTGTTTCCCCTCTAATATGAATGTGTTATTGTTTCCACACAAAAGTAATTTTTATATGCTTTCATACAGCACTTCAAAAGCCATTCCAATTTCTAAGACAGCTGTCTTAAGAATTGTGACTCTTCTTTCCCATGTGCTTGCACGTCCCTTTCTACAGGGGACAACATAGCTACAGCATAATTGGAAAACATTTGAATCAAAAAATATGGCTTTATTCCCAATAGCTGCTGCGATTCCTATTCACAAGTCAGTGACTAAAGCTAGAATTACTGCTCCATAGATTTCAACACTTCATCTCTTTAATTTTCATTTCATTCTACATTGGTTAGGAAAAAACCTGTATTTCTATACTGAGAACAAAACCCTCCACATCCACAATTCAGCTCTACATCTAATCGCTGGAGAAGTGGGAAATCTGATGTATTTTGGTGCCATTAATAACGTTTGAATGTGCACCAGGACTTTTTCAGGAGTGATCTGTGTTTGCAGAGGGCTGAGTGCAGTGTTTTAACCAGGTATTCATCATGGTTTTATTAGATTATTACCCAGAAAACAGAATATGAAACAGCCATGTGAAAACTGCTTTTCTGAAAAAAAACCCAAACCAGCAAGAAAAAACCAAAACCCAACTCCAAACCAACAACAGAAAAAGTCCTTTCAGCAGGAGAAATATTCCTGGAGTGCTGTGTCTGGTATTCCAGCTTTTCACGCAGGAGTATGTTTCCATTTACACCATCACTTCTCTTCTCCCCATCTCTTCAAGCTTTTGAATTTGTGTGTTAAGCTTACAGAACCGAAGTATTTCTGCTATAGTGTTGTTTCTGCTCAGTTAAAATGCAGTAGTAGATTGTGCCAGAACTAGTCTAAATCCTTAGATATGGAGACTTAAGCCATATGGAACACAGACTCAGCTTTCCATTTCTGTGGGTACAAGACTTTAGCATGGGGAGAGAACCCAGCTAGAAAATAGACAGAGCCATAGCCATGCTCCATATTCATGCTGTGCTCTGTATGCTCCTCTGTCTGTCCTACAAACTGGAAACATGTGCTAATCATGTCTGTGGATTTTGTTATTGCTATATCCTCTAATTCTGGTTTATTTGTAATTTTAGAGGGACTCAAAGCTTCAGTCCCCGATTTACAGCAACATGGTGTGCTGTTGAGTTCTTCCAAAGAAGTCATCAAAAACCATCTCTGAGAAGCTTCTGCTGTGCAAGACGTGATGTGCTTGCAACTCAGAAGCTAAGGAAGCTGCCAAAAGCCATAAGGTAACATTTTAAATGAAAACACAGCATTTTTTTTCCTGAAGAATGGTTGTATGTTGGGCAGACTCTCAATAAGAGAGTGTAGGAAAGAGTGTGTTTGCCTGCAGGGGAAAGACTGCTCCTAGCTCTGAGCACTTTTACCACATCAAGTCAACAGTTTGCTTTCTCATAAATCCATTTATAACTTGGAGAGTCATTGTTTTGTTGGTGTGGTTTTTTTTTTGTTTGTTTGTTTTTTTCTGTTGAAGGGGTGCAAAAGCAGTGGGAAGAGTTCAAAGACTTGGTAAATTCCTTGAAGTTTATTGAAATCAAAAGTATTGCTAAGAGATGGGACATCCACACAAGGAACTGGTAGGGAGAGCTGTAGTTCTGTCTGCAGTCACCAGAGCAATGACAAAGGACGACTGTGAAGTGCGAAGTACCACCTGTAAAGTGTATCACCTCTCTTCTGTACAGGAAGTGGGCCCATGAAATAGCCAGTGTCGCTGTTGTGAGAGTGGTCTGTGGTCCAAAGGTGGTGAGTGCTCCAGCTTTGCCTAGAAAATGTCAGCTTAGATCTTCTGGTTGAAATGGTGAGACATAGTAGGAGCCTAGACTATTATTCCTTTGGCTGTAATGATGTGTGTGGAGGGCGTGTGCCTGTGCAGAACTCTTATTCTCGAGGAGATGAGATGTCTTTTCTCATATTATGCAGAAAAATGGTCTCGGTGTGCTGGGCCCACTTCACAGGTCAGCATGGTGGGAAGGTGAGGCCACAGCCACCTCTCCAGCCCAGGTTACTCTGGGGACTGTGCAGTCTTAGCAGCACAGAAAAGCATCACCCACTAAGAAAGCCCGTTGGGTGGAATATGGAGATATGGAGGCTTCTCACTTTTATAGCACCCTAACATGGATTGCTTGGTCTTGGCCAGAGTCACATTCAATTGTGAACCGATTTTGAAAGCTTTGAGGCATCTTCTGGAAACAGTTGAGGATGCAACAGCTATGGGTAGTCACTGTCTTTATAGAGGTAAGGGATTCATATAGACATAATGTTACAAAGAATTAAAAATATTCACCTTCAGCAATTAAAAGGGCATTTATGTGACAGTTTCCCCTAAAATTGTCTGTGTGGTTATCCGTTTTACAGGTGCAGTTTTCTGATTCAATGTTTTGGCTGTCACAATCAATTGATGGCAATTAATGAAACATCTAGAGAGTTATTTAGACCACCCCAAGGAGGCAGTTAGTCTACTAGCTGCTAGGATTAGCCCTTGAGAAATGGCATGAGTACAAAGATACAGGTAGCAATATTTTGTTGCCTGACTCTCATCTCTGTGCTTGCTTATTCCTCCTCTCGTCCTCCCTCCTCCTTCCAAGATAGAACTTACACGTAAGGCTTGGCTGAGGCACAGCTGAAGAGTTCACTTTAAAATAAGTAAAAAATAAACTGCTGGCTTAATTCACTGCCGGCTTTGTGCATAAGCAAGATGTTGTGTTCCATGTTACATGGTACAATCGCTGGTCCCTGAGGACATCACACCTTGTGTGTTCTTCCCTTTCAAACTGTTAACATTTCACCCATCCCAAGTGAATACATAAACCTCTGGAACATTTTGAGTGTGGTCCATTTTAACATGATTTTTTTTTTTTTTAAATTTTAAAAAATACAGATGTTTCTTTGTCTCTTACATGAAGTACTAAGATCTGGTCTAGGTATTTACAGCAGAGGAAATCTTGTGGAGATGTTTCCATTCCAGCTTAGTTCCCTTTGAAATGCATTTTGTAAGAAGGAGAGACTGACTCATGCTTTACAGCTAGTTCTTTAGGGTGCTGTTCTGGGATATGGGACAGCCAGAGTCACATCACTATCAGTCATATCTATAGAGACTTTGCCAAGAATTGGGCCAAGTGCACTTAAGCCTTCCATGTTCATGGGACCACACACGATCTTGTTTTGACAGAATTATCACTGTGTAATGGAAACCTGAAGATCTGACTCAAAATGGAACAGTTGTTTCCTTGTCCCCAGGCAGTATCTCCGTGTCACTTCATAGTTCTGTCACTTGTTATGATGTACGTGGCCTTGCTTTGTGAGAACAGCATTAATTGGTCTTTTGTTAAATGCCCCCGTTTTTCATTCCTTTTAATAACTATTGAACAGGAGAAGGTACTCTGCAGGAAAAGAAAGATAAGGAGGGGGGCATTCAAATGAAAATTCTGCAGGAACAGTCTCTTCCCTTAACAAGAAAACACTTGTGAAGACGAAAGAAATAGCTTTTGGAATCTCCTTTGGAATTAAGATTATTTTCCTGCTGAGATGTTTAAATTAAAATTTTCAGCTTCTTAGCTTTATATGCTTATGTGATTTAAGAGGCTCTAGAATTAGTGGCTATGCTTTTTGGTGTATTTTAATTAATAATAATTTAAGAAGTAGGGGGTTTTGCAGACATGAGCATCAGCTATAAGACAGGAGCATTCTGAGAATCATCTGTGAAGAATTCAGTCACTTTTTTCACTTCAGGAAACACAGGAGATGTGCTGGGGGTGTATCAGCATCTTCACTTTCCTATGAACAATAGTTCAGGAAGAGAAATGAATGAGTTAATTGAGATGCATATGCAGCTATTACAGAATCATGTTCTGAGGATCAAATTACACTGAATTTGGCACTGAACAACAGATTTGCTGTATAAACAATCCCGCTGTGCTGACTTCCCTGGTGATTTCACATAGTGTTATAGGACAGAGCTGTTGTTTTTCTTCACCCCAGCTTTTAGATTCTGTTCAGCCCTTATATCTCATTTCCTGAAATCAGGAATCATCATTTTCATTGATGCTTCATTTCTGTCCAAACTTCCTTGATATTTTCATGGTTGTATAAAGAAGTTCGTGTGTAAGACAGTTCTGATAATAGGTCCAGGAGGGTTAATTCTCCCTCTAAAAACCACTCACTGCCTCACTCCTACAATTATATGGCTTGTGCCTCTTTGTGCACCCGTTGTGAAGGCACGTCAGCCTTCAGTGGAGCGTTGATGTTTTCACAGAGCATGTTCTGCTGCAGCAGGGCTTCGGCTGATAGTGCTTCCAGCAACTAAAGCAGACTGATTTCTGACCAGCAGCTTCTGTCATTTTAACAATCATTCCTTCTTGTGCCAAGTCTCCTGTGTCTCCTGCATCTGCAAGTGTCAGAAGTTTAGGCATGTCTAAATCAGGCACTATACCGTGTCTGTCAGTTATTGTGGAAAAGGTTTCATTTTAAACCCTCTTATACCTGCTCCTCCTTAATAAACACAACAAAACCCAGTGCCATAAATTTGGCAGCAGAATTTAAAATTCCTGGACACAGAACAAATATATCTTAAGGGACCGTATTTGCTTTCAAATAACAATAATAAACACTTCGTTTTTACACTGCCTTTTTCATCAGTTCTCAAAGCACTTTTTCTAAAGAAGTTTGGCATTACTATAGTGTCTTGACAGTGGGAAAACATGTGGACACCATAAGATCTGGCACCAAGATCATTTAATAGCTGGGTGGCAATTAGAGCTTAGCACCCTCTTCAACTTCAAAATGTTTTCTTTCTTCTCTTGCAGTTGGTAGCTTTGGATCGCCAATGTATTTATGTAGGAGATGGTAACCTGACTTCACTGACATTCACGTCTAAATGCTCAGGGAGGGATGTTATTTTTGGAGTAAAGTCCGCTCGTACCTTGAGATGCCAAGACACTTGCAGGCCAAAGAGTTCATCAGAGCATTGAAGCCCAAACATGGAGAGGCTGGTTTTACGCAGTGTTGTGAGAATTAACTGCTATTCCTGGCTGGAGCTGCTTGTTGCTGCCTTCTCCTGAAGAGAGAGCTTACTTCTAGCATCTCAGACATTCTGAAGGGAACTGTGCTTCTGAAAATTTGATCTGGCATAATAAATATTTGAGTATAAAGGGTGAAAGTGAGGAAATGGGTAGAGGTGGATCTGTCATAATTACTTTCATAAAATATGGAGACAAGCAGTCCTTCTAATCCATTATTTACTCAGTAGATGGTATCTAATTATTTAGGCAGTTTTTAAAGTCAGTAAAAGGCTTAACTAATCCCAGACTATATTTTGACTCATGCTGAACTCTCTTTTGTCTGGGTAAAATAAGAAAAACTTTGACTTTTTTATGGGTAAAATCCCTTCCTGTTGTCAGAGCTCTACTAATTTAGCCACTTAGAATTTTTGGGAAAAAAAGTCAAATAATTAAATATGGTGCTCTTTACAATGGTCTTTTTACTGGTTCATTCCACACTGTTTCCATGGACTTCTGAAAGCTGTTTGGGAAATCTAAAGATCAGAAGCCTATAGGGCAGCTTTGTGTCCTCTCTAAACATTCATTCTCAGCTAAAAAAATATATTCAGGCCACAGGTGATAACACTCTATTACTACTAATAAAATGCACTTATCAATGTAGTGACTTGGGCACAAATAATTAACTCTTCACTTGCCTTGGGATACTTTGTGCATATAAATTAGGTTGTAGGCTCATTTTTCAAATATGTCAGACTCAATGCGCTTTTGAGCAGCAACAGTCTTGTAGCCCTTGATACTGCTGAGATTAGTCTCAGGACTGCCATAAATTGCTCCAGCTAGTAGCTTAATTGTTTCCATATAGAACAATTCCTAGTATCAAAGGAATTCTGAATTAGGGTAAATTTGTTGTGTGATAGAATAACAGATTTAATGATAAGGGTATTCTGCTGTGTATCTATATAAAGGCAAACATTTACCCAAGCAATGAGCTGAGAGCTGCGTTTTTTCCGATGTTTTCAAACATTTGGATTCTTGCTTCCAGATTTGACCTGCTGAAGTCTGGTGGTCTGGCAGGTTTTGGCTACAAGGTTTGAGCCGTAGAGCCACACACATCTGCACATCAGGAGTGTTAGAACCCAGAGTCCTGCTTCAGACCTGCTGCTGTTTAGTGTTTGCTACTTTATTAAGTGCAGAAGATTTGTCTCTGCTGGTAAAGAGTAATCAATTCTGATTGCAAAAAAAGTTACCCCTACCACTGATGTAAAGAATCAGGAGCATGATTTCTTTTGGTTTTTTTTTTGTATTCCAAAGTAATTTTATGTGGATCAGGAATAAGGGTGAAAGCAACAGGAGCAACTAAAGAACCTGACCTATTGTAGGGGATTAATGATACATGTGCATGTATCTGTCATCCAGGGGATTGGTTCATCATCCCAAAAGCAAGCGAAACGCGCCTGCAAAGTGTTTCTTTTCCCCCACCCTGTTTCCCCCTACCATCCTAGAGTTCATTTGGAACACTTAAAATCAACCCCGCACATACTCAACAGCATTAGAGCAATAATAATCCTAATCTGGGCTCCAAAGCAATTTGTAGTCATTTAGAAAAGGAAAAAGAAAAAAGAAAGGTTTATTTGGTGTTTTTTTCTTCTTTTTCTACCCCATATAGACAGAACTTTGGTTAAGGAGCTTGTAAGAGTACCTTAAAGGTATGCTTTTTCTTAATTTTAATTTGTTTAGTTTTCCTGTACCAATATCAGATGAATACCTTTGAGGGCTAAGTGACGATGAGGAAAACCACCAATACAGAAAGCCAGAGTGCTTTTGCAAGTCATTCCAGTGTGTGATCTGGTGACTGATTTCCACACTTGAAGTCCAGAGCTGACACTGTTGACAATAGTATTGTTCTAGGGTAAACCAGAATAAGTGAACTCAAAATTGAGCCCGGTTCAGATGACTCTCACATGACAGTGAAGGGTTTGAAACACTCTAAATGTAAGTGAATTCCTAATCATTGTGTGTATATTTTCAACAGAGTATAAATCTATAAGCCGTGCAGACTGAATTTACAAATTTTGTGGTGTCCAACAGCCAGCTGAAGTTCTTAGACTGACACAAAATCATCCTTGATAACACATTAAGTGAATCAACTTATTTTTTTTGTTACTTGACTCATCTAAGTCTCCATATAAGTACTGTGTGGCATATTTTCCTTTGACTGCTGGCGATATATATATATAGGTGCAGCAGCTTTTAGGAAACTTCGGGGGTTTTTTTAGGCTGAAGAAGTTTCTCAAGGCCCTTCAAACAACTATCATTCAGATAATCCTTGTTGTCTTTAAGTTATGATAACATTCCTTCTTGTCACATCACACAGGTCATAATGAAAGGGAAAGATTAACCACCCTCTTACCAAGGTCCATTTGCTGCTAAATGATAATAACTGCAAATCAAAGGGAAAGGCACTGTGTGCCTTTGCATGGTGCATTACAGCAGTGACTTCACTTAACAGATATGCCCATTATCACCTTAATCCTCAGCTGAGTGTGAGCATGAGAAAACTTGTTCCATCCATAGTTAAGCGGAATGGTGGTTACCCTACTTTCAGTAACATTTTAGATTGATTTTTTTTTTTCCCCATTTTCCATATTCTTGATTGACACCAGCTTTGTAGCTTTTCAGAAGATGGGTTGTATCTAAGCATTTAATTCAGGCCTTCAAATGGGTTCTTTTTTCATTTTTTTCTTATTAAATACAACATTTGAAAGTTGATGTTTCTTTTCTGCAGAATTTTCTGAGACTTAAAGCTTTAAGACCAACAGTATTCTTGCATCGGTCAAGTGCCAGCAGGAAAGTCTCTTAAAATGAAGGGAAAGAAGTCATCTAAAATCCACCTTGACTAATGTTTGTCAGACCGAAGAAAAGGAAAATTTAGGAAACAGAATTTTTAAGGACTGGTGAGGGAGGAAGAGGGATATTTAATAAAGATCAGGAAATTCAGAAGAGCTTGGAAAAGAGGTTTTTTCCAGATGTTGTAATGTGAGGAGGCCACATGGTAAGTTTATTTGCAGAAATTCCTCTTGTGCTGATTTCTGTGTTTTGGAAAGAACTTATTTTGGTATTTGTTTCCATAAACGTCTCAATTTAAATATTTCACATATATCAACTGCAAATATGTTGAAAAAGAATAACATAGAGGGAGTTACGAAAAGTAAGTTTGAGTGTTACATTAAACATGACATTTTTCCTTCTATCCTGTTCTTTCCTAGAGGTGTTCAGATGCCCTTGAAGGCTCTGGTCTTTGTCAGGGTCACGTGCATAAATCCAGAGGTGGGACTGAGTCTTAAGATGAATCCTTTCAGGAGAGCCGACCATTTGCTCTTCTGGTGTAGGATGCAAGAGGCAGTGTCCACCTGGCCTGTCGGGGAGATTGGAAGAGATAGAAATGGATAAGGGGAGGGAGAGAGGGATAGAAAGACCAAGCCTTGCACAGACCCAGGGATGCTGAAGTGACTTGTAGAGCCTGGAGGTTCTGTTTAAATTATCCCAGGGATGTTCCCAGCAGCATGGTTCTGTGCTGTTGCCAGCTCCCTACGAGCCTTCTAGGACATGATATCAGGCCTTGCCTCAAATCAAGAAATGGAAAATTCCACAAATTTCCATTGGTGTGAAAATGTTAAGTTGTATATTACGTTGTCAAACATTATGAAGTGGGAAAATTAAACAAAAGATAATATCCATTTAATAGAAATTAAGATACCACATCTTTGTAATTTTTCTCCCAGTCCTGCATTTTTGTATTACTGGCATTATCATAATAGTCCAAAATATTTTTATTATGTTAAACATTTTTTTATGAGAAGGTCTCTTTTCTTCAAGGTATTAATGACTTAATCAGCAGTCATATGGTGAAATTATTTTCAACTAGCAGCAGAGCCACCCTAATTTAAAATTCAGACTTAACTCAGCTTCAACATCAAGTGGCTGACAAAAGGCTGCTAATTTTCACCCTTTTTGTTTTGGTTAAGCTGTAGGTAAAAGCAGATCTCTGTGTGCTTTTTGTTTCAACTACTCTAACGAATTCTGTTTGTCTTATACATGGAGTGTAGGACCCAGCAGTAGGCACTGTGCTTTTATCTAATGATATACAAAGGCACAGGACACGTTGTTTTATTTGAAAAATGATGTGTAATTATTGAAACAAAGCAAACATTAGAGCAGATGAGGCATTGTCAGCTGTACATGCCCAGCCTTTGTTTTCTGAGAAATTGTTTGGGTTTCTCAGAGCATGAATTCCTTATTTACAAAATTGTGAGGCTCCTTCAAAAGGATGATCCTCTTTTCTATATTTTTTTCAAGGAAAAGAAAAATGGAGAAAACATCCCTATAAGGTAAGCTTTCCAGCATGGTTAGTGCCTTGTACTTTTCAAGTTTTCAAAACAAAACAAAACCCAAAGCAAACTAAACCCCACAGCAGCTTGCTGTGCAGGCTCCTACTTCCAGAACATTTATTTCCTAAGAGGTATTGTTAGATGTCACATTTTTATGAAACAGGATAAGAGTTTCTATTTACGGCCTTCGCTAAGCTTGGCCTTGAAGGCTTATTGTGGCAGAAGATATATTTGATTAATATTATTTTATGCTGTTTATTCACTGGTTACAATAAATGTGATTGATGTTGGGCAGCTACTAATTGAAAAACTCAGCACGTAGAAACCTATGTTTTTAAAGCAAATGGTCCTACCCTCTGTGGCTGGCCCAGCTTGTGACAAGGTGGTAGCACACCTTTCTGAAGAGGTCTAGAGAGCTGTTGACTTGGTCAACTTCTATCTATTTATGGATGACAGCATCATTGTAAGGATTCTGAGAGGGGTGAGGACTGAGAGAATTTTAGTCAGCATTTGTCAAAGAATTAGACAAAATAAACTCCGAGTTTAATTCTTAATTCCTTATTGAGAGATGTCATTCTGAGAGAGGAAATGTCATTGTGGGAAACAGTCATGTACAGTGTGGGGAAAGGATGCCAAAATTTAAAAACCCAGCCCTGAAACTGTTTTTTTTTAATCTGAAAAGACTGTTGAATAAACAGTTGTGAAAGAACTTGATGGGACACCTGATATCTTTGAGAAGTCTTAGATGCTGAGGCTTTATAATCATGTAGCAGTCTTCTTGTCTCATGTTCCGTACCCTTCGATTATTAAAGTGATCAAGCATAGATCTCGTTAAGTTGTATATAATTTGTGCAATATCCAAAGGATTTTGACTTGCTCAGTTTGAAAATCCTGCACAGGCTCATCCTGTGTAGCTACTGTGTCCACATTTTTAGTGTTCCTTAGAATTAATTTTTTAAAATGCTACCAAGAAATTGAGTGGTTTTTTATTTTTTTAATTTGTACTCTGGTAGCACCCGAGGGCCCTTGGAAAGACAGTGAGCAAACATAAGCTAGCAGGGCTGGTTAAAAATGTTCATCTTAGTGTTTTCCTGTTGAGTAGTCCTGCTTTCCTGAAACAAAACTCTTTCTCAATACCGAGATGAGATGGTGGTGCTGGGAACAGGAGACTCAGAACAACACAAAATCCAGTTATTGAGATAATCACTAGAGCTGTGGCATAAACTAAGCTCAAGTTTCAAGGCTGAAATCAGACATTACTTAAACTTCCATCTTCCGTGTGCTGCCTGTGTGCCGTAACCACTTGGCTGTTACCGGGCATACCAGTGTGTCTTTCTGGCCTTTCTATTTGCAATGATCTCAGTTTTGTCTTGAACAGAGCAAAGGAAGTGCTAAATTGTCACTATTCCCCCATCTCCCTCACCAATGGGATTGTTGTTTTCTAGCCAGCTCATTCCCCAATTACTCTCCTGCTGAGAGACTCCGTAACTTGTCAAAGGTCTTTTGTAAGGCAGGAGCTGAGCCAGTCTCTGTGCCAGTGCAGTGTTAACCCCACAGCAATGCCTTCTTTGTTCCTCTTCGGCTTTCACTGTGCTGTTTGTCATGTCCAGTCATCTAAGGTGTACAGTATGGTCCCTATTTTCTGAATTACTAAGTAATGCTTTCAAGAATGATTGTTTTTACAATTATTATTCCCCTCCACTGTAAGTATGTCAGTGTAAAATCCAGGCATTCTTGTAGAACTGATAATTCCGTGCACATCAGTGAAATTAATGTGTTCCTGAAATAATACATTTTGGTATTGGTGGACATTTCCAATACCTCATATAGTGCTGAACCTATTCTCCAGAGAAAAAACTAGACTCCAGTCACGGAACAGTCATATTCGAATAGGAGACAAGGCTTAAAATGCCCCCATCTTATCAATACTTCTCAGTACAATTTGTACTTTCATTGTTTGCTCTTTTTAATAAGAAACCTTCCAAAATCCTACGACTTGAATAAATGAATATTAATTTAAGTAGAATGGTAAACAATCCAAGAGTTTCTGTGGGTTTTCTGTTGGTTACTACATCTCTGAAAGTTCACTACAAAACACAGATTAAACTACCAAGCATTTCTTTCAATGTTAGGGCCTGGCACATAGACTCATCAGGCAGCTGGAGGGGTGGTTTTAGATGTCTTCAGCTTAGAAACAGAACACAAGTCTTCAGAGTGATTCTTTACTGGTATGAGAGAAGTGGAACCTCAGAACTTGTGGTTTCAAACAGAAATGGGTCATCTGCGGATAATTTCCAATTCTCTTTCTAGGGCTCTTCTCTGACGTGGTTGCTGCCAGCAGTGTAATCCCTCTGTTGCCTCCATTACTGCAAAAGCAGAACAGATAATCAAAGAGGAATATTATAAGTCTCAGCCAAAATGATTGTTGCGTGAGAGGTTTCTTTGGGAGAGATGTAGGATGAGAGCACGTTGTAGTTTAGTTCCTCCATGGAAGTAATTGCTGTAATTCCTCTGTTGTTTTGATAGCACCCTTTCCAAAAGGGTGCCAAAAGTCCTTCACTAATTCCTTCACCAGACCTGCTGAATATGAATTTTGAAGACTTTTTTCACAGTTGAAATATCACTTTGTTTTGAAACAAAATCCTTGGAGGGGTTTTGATGATGTTTCTTAAAAATATTTATTAAACCCAGACATTTAAAAATAATTTTTCCATGATTGAGATCTTCCTAAAGATTTCTTCTCAACACTTCAGTATTCATTGAAAAATGTTAAGTGAACAAGAACAATATCTATTTTTTGATGGTGCTAACACCCTTTCACATCATTACTGTGAGACATCCAGGAAGTGGAGAGACTTGCTTTTTAGGACTGTATATTACAAAGGCTTATGATTACAGTCGGATAAGGGCTTATCTTTTCCTTAATTTGTTTCCCATGTGGTATGATTTGCCCAGCCAAAGATGGAGATGATGTACAAGAATTCTCTTGATTTGAAATGTAATTTTTCTTTTAAATTTTATCTTCATTTTTAATTTAGATGTATCTACAGATGAAACGCCAGTTTGAAACAAAAACCTCAAGATTTCTTGTGAATCATTCTTGTTGAATTGTCATATCTGCACCAATTTACATGTTTTTTAGGTGTCTCAAAGTCCTTTTGAGTAAACCTGCTGTTAATAACAAATGCAAATTTGTCCACATTTCCCCAGATGAACTGGCAGAGAGTCTGGGTCCTGTGTACAAAGTATATAATCTTAAATGGTCAATTATTACTTAGTTTTGAATTTTAAGGCACTTTATCATGTGAAAGATAAGCAGCTCCTTTGTACTGCTGCAAATGAGGAGGACTAAGTAAAGCTCAGGACTCTGGCAGTAAGAAAACCTGATCCCAGGTGGTTTTTTTTTGGGTTTGGTTTCTTTTTATAGACTTAATAATGTCATTTACTTCAGAAATCTTTCTATTCCACTCCTCAACCTCTGCTGTTGGAGTGGTACAATTAAAGTTTCACCTCTGATTTTGTTTTCCTGTATGTGAAGTGAGGGTGGCAGAGAAGCCCTGTCATCAGCAGAACCTGCCTGGGAGGTAGAGCTCCTTCAAGGACCGGCTTCTTTGCACTGTCACTGCTTCTGCAGTGAGATTACAGGAGAATGGCGTTTTGGATGGTCAGTCAACCCTGACACGTCTCTGGTAGAGCTGCCTGCAGAATCTATTGTAGAATTTGAGCATTTCTGCTTAATTCTAACCACGGAGACGAAGCAGAGATACTCTATCTGAAACTTGATTTTAACTCGTTATGGTTTCATGCACATGTCAATATTCTCTGCTCTGTAATGGTAATCGATAGCTAAAGAAAAAGATAAAGTTAAATGAAATAGTATTTATCAAAATGTTTGTTGTACAAACTGTTCTTTCCTAGGCTTGCATCATCAGATGATATTTATTGGCTTTAATTGGATGTGATTGCATACCACAGTCTAGGTGGAACATTTTTTTGCTAATATCTGCCTCTGTATTTGCTTTTCAAATGAAATTTTCTATACCAAAGAGAGTGAGGAGGCTGTTTAACACAATGATATTTATTCAGCATACTGATTTTATAGCATTCTCTGCTGCCTCCCTCCTTCGAGACACTTAATTCCCTGACAAACTATACAAGTAATAAAAATCATAAACTGTGTCAGTAATAGACAGTTGATAGGCTTCAGATATGGGAAAAAAAACCCCTTTTTTCAAGTTCTTTCATCATGATAGACATGGAAATTAGGATTGAAATAAGAAAAAAAACCTTAGGGATATTTTCTTTTTTAAAAAATACCTCCTTGCATGACTTGATTTAGTTATTTTAACACTAAGTAAAGTGTATTGCAAATAGTTTGCACTGTGGTACGCAGTTAACATCTGCCTTCCAGCTACAGAGTTGATCAGCGTGCGGGGCCAGCGTTACACACTCAGTTGTTACTTCAACTACAGACACTGAAAATGAGGATGAAAAAATGTGTGGTTTATTTAATTCCCTGCTTCTCTAAGCAAAATTCTTCTGTAACAGTATTTAACGCTACCAGGAAATGCTGTTAAAATGTAAGATCGTTGCAGAAAGCAGAATTTCCCATTTATGCTGACATTGTGCTCTACAGTGGACAGTGCCATAAGAAAGTCGGATTAGTGCAACAGTATCTAGCAGCTAAAAATCCTGCCAATATGCTATAGCCCCTTTCGTGCAGCAGAAACCTCTTTCAGTCCTCCTGTAAAGAATGTTATCATCAGAGTTTGGCTCCTTCTGGCTTTTTCATGGGTATGGAAGGGGAGAAAGTGTGTAAAGATCTCATAATCTTGTAGCCAATTTATTGCTCTGACAGAAGTGGAGGTCCAAAGGTGCACATGCATTCTTTCCTCTATATTTCCTGGAAGGAATGTATTGGCTGTTGCAATGATTTTAGAGGGGGCAAAGCTGTAAGTTCACTATAACTTCCTCCTGAGCAGGGATGACAAGGCTGCAACTGAATAAAAGTCTGAAGTTGACTTCTGATCAGAGTGGTTCTCTTACACTTTGAAGAGCTCCATATATGCTTCACAGTTTTCTGGGTTGCTCAGTCCACAGCCAAGGAATTCACTGTTTGACAGGCAGCAGCTGTTTGCATGCTTCATGAAGAATCTGAAACATGGGAAAATTCCAGGATGTTCTTCTCTTCAAGCAAATAATGCCTTGCTCAGGTGGGCATTTGCCTGTCGAGGGCAGCACTAAGTGCTTCCTGAGCTGAGTCATCTTGGTGAAGGGAAGGGAACTGCTTCCAGAACTCATCACTGTGTCTTCCTTCGTGCAAACTTTTGTATTTGGAAAGTTTCCCCTCCTTAGTTCTGCCACATCATAATATGGAAATCACAAATTCCTGTCCTATTAGGAGAACACTGCAAGGGTACAATTTTGTGGTACAGCTGTATGGTTTTGGAGTAGTTTGTATCTGAACATTCAATACCTTTGTTTTTACTTAGGTCAGATTCATTACTTGGAAAAGGAACATAATTTATGCTATCAAAGACTCTGGTTTTATATATTCAATTAATCTAGAACTCAACATTGCTCTAGGTCATTCAGTATTTCCCAGTGCTAGTGTGATACATGGATTCAGCATGGTTCCAACAGGAAAAGTAACATAGCTATTATTTTATTAGCTCCTTTAGAATTATTATATGTTTATTTTCTAGGGTTTTCTGGCTATCATAGCCTCAATTTTTCTTGTGTACTTATGGTATGATAAAACAATGCAGCAGGATTGCAAATTTTGATCTTTATGCCTTAATAATTGTGAATATTGTTTATATCTTTGGGCTCTTCTAGTTCAGGAGGAAGTTAACTGTGGTGGGGAAAGCTTGTGCCAAATGCACTTGACAGCTCAATAATTTTCAGTGGATGTCCTCAGATTCTGATGCACATTTTTGTTCCACTGTCTAATTAAAGCACTGGAAGAAGACTGTACACAGTATGTTCTGTGCTCTCTTCTTGAGGCACAGCAGAGTGTGTTTTGCCATGGTAGCTTGATGGTGAAGGAGGAGGATACTACAGGGCACCAGGAGCTCTGTCTTACTTTTTGAGCAGAACAGAAAATATCTCCATTGTATGTTGTCATAGAAAGGAATCTGAGTCTCTACTTTAATACCTGATAAGGAGCTTCTCTAAATTGGGGAAACAATTTAATCTTGGTTGTAGTTTCTCACTGCAGAGTGAGTTTTTCCTAGCTGCAGGTCTGTTGAGTTAGCGTACATGTCCTCATGCACTAGCATCTTCATAGAATCATAGAATCACAGAACGTTAGCGGTTGGAAGGGACCTCTGGAGATCATCAAGTCCAATCTCCCTGCCAAGCAGGATCATAGAATCTAGGGCAGGTTACACAGGAATGCATCCAGACAGGTCTTGAAAGTCTCTAGAGAAGGAGACTCCACAACCTCCCTGGGGAGCCTGTTCCAGTGCTTTGTAACCCTCACAGTAAAGAAGTTCCTTCTCATGTTGTGGTGGAACTTCCTGTGCTCTAGCTTGTATCCATTGCCCCTTGTCCTATCGCAGGGCACAAGTGAAAAGAGGTTGCCCCTTTCTTCTTGACACCCAGCCCTCGTATATTTACACACATCAATTAGATCCCCTCTCAGTCTTCTCTTCTCCAGACTAAAAAGCCCCAGGTCTCTCAACCTTTCCTCATAAGGCAGGTGTTCCAGTCCCCCGATCATCCTCATAACCTTCCGCTAGACCCTCTCAAGTAGATCTCTGTCCCTCTTGAACTGGGGAGCCCAGAACTGAACACAGTACTCCAGGTGAGGTCTCACTAGGGCAGAGTAGAGGGGGAGGAGGACCTCCCTCGATCTGCTGGACACACTCTTCTTAATGCACCCCAGGATACCATTGGCTTTCCTAATCTTACCAGCTTACTGATGAATACTATATTTCATTCTGTTACATTTTGAGTAACAAATCCATAAACACACTAAAACATCTGCACCAAAGACACATTTCACAGCTTCCCCTCTTTTGCCTTTACGTTTAACTGGTACAACCCAAGGAGAAAATACAAGTAAATGATTCAACCTCTGTGCAGAAATGGAAAGGAGAAGGATGTTTGAAGGGTGAACATCAAATACTCTGTTTAACACTTTAGTTTACTCTTCAGCTACTGGAGAGGAGATAGGCTGGAACTTAAGGATGACTTGAACAACAGACTCACCTGGCAAAGGTCATGTAAGAAAAAGTTTAGAAGCATCTTGTTTAGTACAAAATGTACCTACCCAATGTGATGCACGTGGCTAACACATTTAGGATCCTCACTGACAGGAGGTCGTTCGCCATCTGTATTTGATTGAATAACATTGTATCAAAGTCAACATGCACAGGGCCTACCAGAAGTTATCAGAATTATCATTTCAATTAAACAGATGGCTGAGGAATCAAATGAAGAGCCTTTGAGTGATGGCTACAGAATCAATAATGTCTTTCTGAGCTTTATTGATTTATCTTTGTCCAGGCAGCAGAATTGATTTATGTTTCCAGCTTTATTTTGATAAGTCAATGATAGCTCAACTATTCCTAAATTAATGTCTTTTTTTGGTGGCACTTACCTTTTTTTTTTTCTTCCTCCTGGCGAAGAGAGAGAATTTTACATCAAGCCAAACTGATTTTGCTAAGTAATTCTGTGGCTAACGGTATCATAAATCAAGCAGAAAGATGGTCTCTGTAGTTTCACATGGGATGGATGACTTGGAATTGTGGAAAAGGCATTTATTTATTTAAGCAGTCAGATGGTATTGCATTTTTCCTCTTTGTGCTAACAGAGCAGTTGACGTTTGTGAGCAGACAAGATTCTTGCTGTGAAGAATGCAGTGGTGTGAGGATTGTAATGTCTTTCCACAAATAACAGTTGAGAGAGAGGAGAAAAATGTGTCTGTGAGAGGAAGAGAAGAAAAGGGCAATCCAGCTCCACAAATAAGCTGCTTCTACCATATGGTGCGTTCCAAATGTATGTGAAAGAGCACAACATGTGGAACTCATCGTCTTGTGTGTTGTAGTTAACAGAGCCTGCTGCAGTACCAGCTCGCTTGCTAGAAACCTAGATCCTAGTCTTAGGCTTGCTGCTGTTAGAAATGTCCATATTAGTAAAAGTTTTGTTTTCTGGGTCATTGGAATATTGATATAGTTTTACAAGCAATGTAAAGAATGTTTGTGGTTCCTTGCTTGCTTTTTTTCTTTTAGAGTATGTGTCCTTCAAAGTTCCTAGGAATAGTTATGGTTTTTCTTCTAAAAACTAGAAATGAAAAATACCATTAATAGCTAACCCCTCTCCTTCATGATCTCCTATCTGCCATTTTTCAGTACCAAACCCAGGCACATTGCTCAGTAAAATCTGAGTAAGTGGAACCTGTGGCCAGATCTGATGCTAAATGAACCTGAGAGCTGCAGAGGCAATGAAGAATTATAGTTTAGACTTTTATTGGTTTAATAGTTAAACTCTAGCAGCTCTTACAGGACCTAGCCATGTTCACACATGCTTTAAAAACCCGGTACAACCTTGCACAATTTCATATAGTATGTAGACCTTCTCATAATTTGTCCTGTTGGAGATCTTCATATATCAGGGAGGACATGGCTGCAAGTTTCTTTAACTATTTTCATCTGTATATATTTTTCAGAAATAGAGGAGAAAAAGCAGTACTGAAACGTGGTGTGTTTGGAAGGAACGTCAGGAGACCTGCACTCTAATTCTAGCACTGACTGACATGCATATGCAGGTAAATTACATCATTTCTCTTGTCCTCGTCAGTGGTTAAAAGAATAATTAGGTCCCAAATTGCTAACTCCTACCTGTTTGGTTTTTTTTTTTAATCCCTTTTGGTTTTGGTGGTAATTAAGGGTCTGAGTTCCTTTGAGCATACAGGTCCATATCTTTACTTACCTTTATCAGGGAGAGCTTCGTGGTTTAATTCGTGCCAGGTTTTTTGAAGGTCATAAATTCAAAGTGCTGTTGTTACTGAGTAGGCAGAATAGAACTTATACATTTTAAAAAATCAACTTTTGGAGAGGAGGGAAAAGCTAATTATGTGATCTTAAAGGAGAAAATACATTAACAAATTCAAAAAAGATTTCTTGAAATCGGGATATTAAAAGAAAAAGCACTTTGAACCACAGCGCATGGTTCTGCATGGAAGTGGCATTTTAGACTTGTGTAACTCCATATTTCAGATTAGCTCTTCTATGAAAACCTAAACAGATAACTCTAATCAGAAGCATCTCGAGTCAACATAAATATGGTAGATCAACCTACATTTTTCTGTAGTATTTAGGGCTCTGTTGAATGTTGGATGTTTATATACCGGATGCATGGTTTCTTTGCTATTTGAAAAAAAAAAAAAATGTATACATACAATCACGTCTTCAAAGTGTTGGTCTTAATAGGCTAAATGAATAATAGTGCAGAGGGATGGTACCTAAAGGTGGAACAGATCTTGCTAGTTTTGGGGGTTTATCTGTATTTTAATGTATCAATGCTAATGAGATATCAAAAGGCATGGAAATATCAATTTGAAAAAAGAGGTCTACTTAGGGGGGGTTGAAAAGCTACATGAGAGAGCTCTAGAATGCAAGTAAAACAATTGCAGAAAACCACATTTATTACAGCACTCCAGGATGGTCAGTCATTCTTAACTTAGGTAATGTAGTAAAGTCATGTGGGAACACAATAAGAAAAGGAGATAAAAGTGTTCCAACTGTCATTATCACTTCAGTGAGATTTCAGGCACAATATAACTGTGCTGAACTGTGGTTGGGCATGTCAAGCCATTGTCTGGCATCAGCATCTGCAGAACTGCTATTGTTTTACTGGAGCAGCTGCCAGTCAAACTGGTGATGGAGTAGGTGGCAGGCATGCCAGACTTACAGTTGCTTTGTGCTACACAAAAGACACCTACTGGGATAACTCCCCCCACCGTTTTTTTTAACTTTGCAGGAGTTTAATAAAAGAAATCTTTTATTTGAAATATTGGACAGGCTGATAAGCAGGATTGTGGAGATGAAAATTAGAGTACAGAAATGTCTACAGTTAAAAAGATGGGTGTGACAGAGAATAGATGTACAAGGTGTACTTCTCATCATTTCTGCTGGTGGGTGGACATGAGCCGTCTAACCTGGAAATCTCCTCTGGTTCTTTATGGAGATATTTCATTCATATGTGAGTCTTGGGTTACGCATGAAGGAAATTAAATTTGTTCATCTCGAGAGACAATATATTTTTGCGATCTTCTGTATTGAGACTATCAGAGAGAAAGGCAATAGTGATAGTTCAGAGGATGGCAGGTGTAGGTCTGAATCGAGCTAAATGGTCAGTGTTTGGCAGTCAGTGTGAGGTAGCTGTTAAGCTAATGGGAAATAAGTTGCTGATCTCAACTGAATCCTTAAAATGTTGCAGCTTTGATTATAATATTAAGTAGAAGTGAAAGAAAATGCCAGAGAGAAAAGGGAGTAAACAGAGGGGGGTCAAGTTCCCTGCTCTGAATCTCTTTCTCCCAGAAAGGATGGTGTTTCTGTATCAGGACTAAGGTTACTGAACCATGCATGGAGCTCTGAAGTGCTCCCTCTGTCCACACTTGTGATGGCAGCGTGTATGACGAAGACTGAGTGGTGATGTGGACACCCTGTGCTAGAACCTCTCTGAGAATGTCCGAGAGTAGTTGAGACAAGTTTTCTGTCAAAGCTGTAGCATGAAGTTAGAGGAGGTCCAGCATGTTGAGAAAGGCATCTTCATCTCTAGGGCATGTATCTGTGCCTCTATGGAGCCTTCCTAAACTACCTGACAGCTCAGAAGAAGCCTCAGGAAAAACTACCAAACTTGTGATGGCTCAGCAGCTTTTCCATTCTCTTTGGTGACAGTCTGTGTGAACCTATTTAAGCTTGTGCTGCTCAGTTGGCCTTTAATAGAGTCCTTAATACCTTTTTCCTGTAGGAAAGATAAGCACTGAAAGGATATAAACTCTCCTGTATGCTTACTGTAATATTTAAACAGCATTTAAGAAGTAATCCTGAAGTTTGTGACTTCGTAATAGTAGTTGGTCCTGTGTGAGGGGGAGTTCCCTGTCACACACATGATCCAAGATACAACATAGCTTCAAAATCTCGCTAATGCCAGTGTGGGTTGGACCTCCTCCTTCTCCTTGCAAATAGCCATGGGAGAAGGACTGTGGGACCAAGGACCTGTTTTGCAGTAACCCGGAGGTAAAGGGGTCTGGTTTTTTTTTGGTTTGTTTGCACCAAATAATTACTTTTAAAGTGTAAACTCTTCCTGCTTGGAAAAAAGGTTACTTAGCTGAGGTAAAAGGCAATGGGCACAAATTGAAATACAGGAAATTAAATTTAAGTGTAAGAAAAAAGAAAAAAACAACTGTGAAGAGTGGTCAAACACTGGAACAAGACACCCAGGATGGTGAAGTTTCTATCTCTGGAGCGACTCAGAACCTGACGGGACATAGTCCTGAGCAACCTGCTGTAGTGGCCCACGTTCTGAGCACACGGCTTGGTTGGAATGAATAATCTCCAGAGGGCTCTTCAACTTCTGTGATCCTGTGACAAGGAGAATCAGGAAGGCTTTTCATTTTCCCTACTGCGTGATCCATTTTTGTCAACTTTAATTTCCTGTTGACTTTAGTGCCTTTAGGAAGCTGAGCTCCAACCTTAGCTTAGTGCCTAGCTGAACAGAGTGGACTATTAGGTAATGTCCATTTCCCTTGATGTCTTCTGGAAGTGGAAGGGACAGAGGATTTTCACCTCGGGAAGTAAAGGCTGCAATGCATTTTAAGTTGGAGTCCAGGCTTTGCAAGTGCATTATCAGAACAGCTCTTGATAAAATGCTAATAACTTGAAAAAGAGGATGGTCAAAACAAATGTTGCTTGTCATTACAGAATTTCTTTCTGGGTGGATATTTTCAGCTAGTTCAAATGTTGGATAAATTCTATTTAAGCATATAGCAGCAACTATATGCTTGGTTAGTAGGTAACAAGAGGCCTATTGAATCAGCAGAAATTTTTTTTTTTTAGTGAGTTCTGTTTGGTTTGGATCATATGAAGCCAATCACAGGTAGGCAGGAGAGATTACATTGTGCCTAAGCCTTGTTGGTAAGGTTAGCATGACATAAATGGAGTGCTGAGATTTTGATTTCCAGCCCTCTCCAGCCTGCTTCCTGAAGGGAAAAGGTGCATGTGGCTTAAATTTGAAATTTTTAATGGAAAGAAAAGCGATCTGTGCAGAATTTCTTGCATCAAGGGTTTGCTGGCTTTACCATAAACCAAAGGAAAAGAATAAGAGAAAAAAACCAAACAAGTTATTGCCAGAACTCTTCAGTTCTGTGGGAATAGATTCATAGTCTCAAATCCAAGCAGCTCAGTGGTATCTGCAGTGCCAACAAGGTGACAAGTGACAGGAGCAGCGGCCAACAACCTGCTACATCAGGGCTGTGCTAATGCAGTATATTGTTGCTCTAGGACCACTTGTGTAATTTAATATTTTCATTTTTATATTTAATATTATCACTCTGTTATGTTTCAGAACACTTTCATGTTCCGTATTAGTCCAAATGGAAAGAGTGAGGTTTACTTTTTTTTGTTTTCCCCTTCCCAGAGATAGTTTTGTCCTTTGGTTTCTACCACTTGGGGCATTCAGAGCATTTTTGGTACTTTGAACATGTTAGCTCACCTATTTTGGGGAGGTATCATGGCAATGCAGGGATTTTTATCAAAGTTTCCAGGTTGGTGTGTGCCAGTTTTTAGATTCGTGCCATTTTGATAATATTGGCTCACAAGAGAAGAATATTAGAAGGGCCAATTATGTCAGCTCTAATTGCTAATGCCATTTCAGTCTGAGGAGAGTGCAGAGAGACGTGAGGCATTGAAAAATATGTTAGCATTCACTGCAAGGAATTGTATTTATGGTACAGTCTTAATTTTCAAGGCTGTATGTTTTGTCACCTCTTGAAATACTCCTATACACATACACAGAGAAGTTATAAACGCATCATTAGGACTGCTACAGAGTTTGCATCAATATTTATAATGTGGGCATTCTTCTATTTATAGAAGGTGTCACCGAGCTGGAGCTGAGGAGTCCTGCCCTTGCCCAGCACCCACGGTTGTTTGGCACAGTCTGATGTTGGGCTAACGCAGAAGAACGTGTGTAAAAAAGCATCCTTTGTACAAATACAGGGTTGAATCAATTTTAACTTCATGGGGACAGACGTGAGCATTTCTACAGGGAACTCATTGTACCACATGGACCATAAAACCCAGTAAGAGTCCAGGCTGATAGAAAAACATAAAATGGAGATAAAAGTATGAAATATGATGGCAGTATCTATATGGCAGTGTACTAGATCTTGCTTGGAATAATGTGCTCAGTGATGCATTCTTTGCCAAGAGGTGGAAGGTGGAAAAAATAATGGATCTGAATGGAGATGAGAAGGTCTCTGTTGGTGCTGGTTTCCCAGTTCCCTGTTCCAGTAGAGAGCAGGAGCACACCGAGCCCCTGGTGTGGTCCACCCCATCACAGTCATCACAGAGTTGTTGTACAGATGGAAGGTGTTGGTGTTTCTGGCCTGATTCTTCCGCTTTTACACAATCTTGAAATAATCACAGAACTGGGTAGGGGTCAGAGTGCAGCAGAGAGCAGGTCCTATGAGAAGTAGTGGTGGTGGTAGAGCAAAGATAGGGAAGGAGAGTGAGAGAAAACAGAAAAGAGAATTACATGAACAGTGAGTGAAGGTTGCCTGGCAGCTTTTTGCCATGCTCTGTGACATAATAGTGGCTGAATAGCCAGATGTGGTCAAAGGGATGAAGGAACCAGCAGTACTTGCTTACTCTGAAGCATACTTAGTGTGCTTTTGAGAGAGACGGGTCCAGGAGGGATTAGTATTTGTTTATCCATAGGAATCATCGGGTTTTTGTGGTTTAGCTGACATTAGGAAGAACAATTGTGTGGCTTTTTTGCATTGGAATGGTGAGCTGGCTTCTTTCAGAAACATCTGCAAAACCCCCAGGCGTGCAGTGGTTGAATGATTCATCTTCCCCTACAGCCAGTGCCACAGTTCTATGCATGAAGACTTGAAAATATTTTTCCCACTGGACGTATAATCCCATGATATTGCTGATATTCTTTCTAATTAGGTCAGAAACAGAAAAAAAAATCACCACAGAAGTATCATTTGTTGAAAGGATGGTATCAAAACAAGGTAGGAGAAGAACTTCCAGAAGCCGAGACCTCTCTTCCTGCTGCCCACTTACTGTTTAAATGCAGTGAATGCGGGTGCAGAGTTTTCTAGCTGGTGGATAGCCAGGCACCAGCAGGCAAACACTATACTGGTTTCAGAAACGCAACTGGGATTTCAGACCATGCAGCTGCCTGCATCTGGGAAAGCCTAGGCTCAGCCGTTTACTTCGGTGCCTGAACCAGACACATAGGGGGGGTGTGCATGTGTGTGTATATATATATTTAATTTTTAATAATTCTCTATCTTTACTGAATTCACTTGGGGCAGGTGTTTAGTGCAGTAGTTTGAGGCTGGCTTTGTTGACCTCTAGTCCTTGTTCTTACAAAGTTGTTCAGATAGATTTGAAGGCATCAGTGCATCCCATATTTGAAAGGGTTAACACGAGCTGCTGTCCCAAAGCCTTCCACAGCAAGAGCGATTCATTGCTCTAAGTGTATTTCTGGTGACTTGCAGGCAAGTCACTGACCAGGGATTATGCTCCTGATCATCCCCTTGATTTAGTTAGAATAAAAGCACCAGTGACATTGCCAATGACCCAGATGTTTGAAAAAGCTGTAGATTAAGCAATTGAGGCCTGTACCTCCAAATCCCACAATATTACATTAACTCACGTTTGGAAGCTGCAGAATTGGATTTAAATCCAGCTCTTGAACCCACTCCCTAATCTCGTTTTGTACTTGGAGTGGTGAAAATAACAGTAATGCAGCTGCCACCGGAGTGACTGTGTGAGCATTTTTCACATTAGAAAGGCTTTTAATAAAGTAAAAGTGCTTTAAGTGCAGGAGCATCTTTTCTTACTTGCTTGCAGCCTTGCTAACAACGAAGAACTTTCAGAGTATTGTGAGTCGCTGTGGGCTGGAGACTGGGGGAAGAGGGGCCTGGTCTCTGCTTCGCAGTGTAGTACAAGCTTCACATATTAAAGGCCTCATTAAAGATTGATGATGTTTACATCGTTCATGCTTACTTCCAATTTTTGTTGCATGTATGACTGTCAGATGGCATTACAGGTGAAGATCAAGAGTGAGAGCAGGGATTGCATCAGTCTCAATTTTGATCCCAGATGCTTCCTTGAAAAAAATAAAAGGGTGGAGGGGAATAATAGCTACATGTATCTATAAAGAAATGCTGAAGTGGGTTAGTAGATCAGGTATTGAAGTTCCTCAGCAAGGGTCATTAATAAATGTAAATGCAGTGGCCTACTTCCAAGCCCGTTTGCCGCCATGCAGGCTTGGCATGCTTCTTGGAGGTTTGATGAATGGGCACTGGTGTAAGAGAATGGATGCTGAGCAGCATGCACTCCAGGCGTGCTCCTGGGGTAAAAGCAAGTGCTAAATCAGCGCTTCATGGTGAATTATGGTGCTGATTTACCTCCTGATGGTGGGATTAGAAAATGGGGGTTCCAGTACAGGGGATCCTTTTCAATGCTCCTTGCCCATCTGCTAGGAACAGGTGGTGCTTCCCTTTGAACATGGTTCTATTGTACATAAATGAAGAAATGGATTTCCATTCCAGGACATTTTATTCAAAGAAAAGTTAATTATCTGCATATTTTTCAATGGGTACAGGAACCTGCCAGAGAATTACAGCGTACGTGGAGAAATGGCTCATTTACAGTGGCTGATTCACTTGGAACATAGGAGATTAGTTTTGAGAGTCTGGAAGGGGAATTTCCCAGTATTGCCATTGGTTTCCTCCCCTGCCCATGCTCCAGATGTGGTAGTTATAAAAGTTTTTGCTTTGAATTCTGAAATAAAATGCTGAGACCCAGACCTTGATTTAGGCCATTTTTCATCTGACAAAAGGGACGGCTCTTTCACAGGCTGTTGTTTTACTGGTAGGGAATCTGTGGAAAGCAGAAGTGAGGATTAAAAATCAGCAGTGTCATTACGTGTTACAAAGCCTGTAAGCATGGGAAGAATTATCCGTGAGCTGTGGACAGCAAAGGCCAACTGCTCAAAGCCAGCTCATGCTAAATGTAGTAGTTTTTGGAACAGATTACCTTTTTTAGCAGCTCATGGCTATTATGGGTTATTTGCAATAGCTACTGAAGGGACTAGATTTTCCACTCTTTAGAAGACATTGGAAACAACAAAATAAAGCAATATACATTGCTGTGCTAACTTGAGCTTGATTTATGAGCACTTTCCTCTGTTGATATAGGGGGCTAATCTACCATCAACAGAAATAGATTAGAAAGAAATTGTACATATGCATATATACATTATATGTAAATATACATTATTTGAAGGACTGCTTTTAATTTTAATTTTCCTTGTGTCACCCTTAACATTACAGTTAACAGTATTTGTGTCTAGTCAAGTTTTTGATTAATACCTACAGATAGTAGGTACTAGGGAACGGTGTTTATAGGAGCACTGGAAGCCATGTCCTTTTAAAGCCTCTTTCTGCCCATTATATCAGCAGTCAGTGTGATCTAGAAAGCTGCTTCTAGCCTGTAGCTCCACTTCTGTGGGCTGATCTGAAGGGGACAGTGGGTTTGGTATGTCTTAGAACTCTGGCCTTCTCATTTTGGAAGAAAAGAGCTTCAGAGACTTGTGCTGCCATGAAGGCAGGAACTGCATTGTCCTGCCAGAACGTTTAGTGAGCCAGACTTGTGCCAGCTGCTTAAGGGCGAGCAGTCCAGGTCTGAAACAACTACATCCAAAGTGAGACCTCTGTTAAGGCTATGAAGACCTCAATAGGCTCTTGTGGCCTTCCAGAATCTGAAGAGGGTCTATAAGAAAGCTGGGGAAGGACTTATTACAAGGGCTTGTAGTGATAGGACGAGGGGGGTTGGAACTAGATAATCTTTAAGGTCCCTTCCAACCCAAACTATTCTATGATTAATGACTTTGGCTAGACATTTAAAGTCAGATTCTTAAATCTGCAGCACTCAAGGTTTACATTAGTTTTTTTTTTTTTAAATTGGAATTTTTTTTTCATGTAGGGAGTCAGATGAGTCTCTTGACACTTGTGCCAGGACCACTGGCGCAGATGGAAAAGTTCTGCTCTGTGGTTTACTTGGAAATGTTTAATCTTGTGTATTCGGGAGGGACTTGTTTTTAATAGAAATATTACTGACTTTTACACTTTCCCTTCCCTTAATTTTTTTCAGTATTACAGATGGTTTTAGTGTTGTATACTTTTTGAGTTGACAATTAATTAAGTCTTTAATAGCCTACTAAAATCTATTGCTTGCTTGTAATTCTTTCAGTCTGGATATTTGTCCTGCTCTACTTATCCAACTTTCCTTCATCAAAGCATTTTCATTTGTTTCAATTTAACTCATTGGCAGAGAAATGAATTTGGTGTTTACATCAATTTATTAAATAAAATACCACATGATGATTAAAAATAATTTAACTGCTGCTTTCCTGAGTCAGAAGGAAGTACAAAAACCTCACTCTGTGTGTTCCAGACAACTTCAGATAATTTTTCCAAAGCTGTTGCTAATTCCTCAGACTGTATCGCTGTATGAGTGTAGTTGTGTAATATCTACTGAATACATCGTGTAATCCCCGACAACGCTTTCAGAGTGAAGATGACTGTCTCCCATTGTGGTCAAGATACTGCAACCGTGATGATTTCTGTCATAATGGAATCCATGCTTCAAAATGCTGTAAAACACGTGAGATCCTACTGTGCTGTTCCTTTAACAGCTTGGCATAATTTATTTCTTAATTCCTTACCTTCTTCCAAGGTGAAATGTTTCCTATTGTGGAAAACGCTTGTCTCAAATTCAAGAATATGTGTCAGAGCTGCTGTTACCGGAATACTAAGGGAAATGCCTTCACTCATTCAAGTAGCATCAATAAGTCTGATGAGACCTCATAACGAAGTGCAGTTACGCTTCTATTTATGACTACTGTTCTGCAACCTCATGATCTGAATGTCTGCTATTAATTGATTAAATAAGTGTAAACCAAACCCCTTTGCTGTCAGAGTTTTAAAATAGAAATCAGCAGTGAACTGAAATGCTCAACAGCTGCGCTTGCCCGAGGTGATGTATGCCAATGTCTTTGCCTGGGCACTTTGAATCCCTTCCTTGCAAGCTAGAGTGGCATCAGCTGAAAAACGGGGTTTCAAGGAGCTTGAAATTCTGTGAGGGCTTCTTCAGACTTTTCTAGATGTGGCTTTTGTTATGTGAGAACTTACAGGAGTAGAAGACTGGTGAAACTAAGAGCATGAATTCCTGTCTTAGAATGGTACTTCTTATTTTACTTGTTTAGTTTGTCGGTCTTGGGGCGATGTTTGCAAACTTAGTGCTTAGGAGCCTTGGTACCTAGGAGAGCAAAGGTAGCCGAGGTAGATGTTGAAATTTCTTTCACATGTATGTTTATAAGAAGTTTGTTGGAAATTTAACGGTTGGACTTGATGATTTAAAGGCCTTCTCCAGCACTTCTGTGATTAAAATCTTAAGTAAGCAAGAAAAATAGTGGAATAACAACCTTGGGCTTCAGGAGAGCAGACTGTGGCTTCTTCAAAGATCTGTGAAAAGGAGGCTCAGGGGAAACCTTCTCAGTCTCCTCAACTCCCTGAAAAGAGGTTGGAGCCAGGTGGGGGTCAATATCTTCTCCCAAGGAACAAGTGATAGGACAAGAGGAAATGGCCTCAAATTGCAACAGGGGAGGTTTAGGATTGACATGAGGAAAAATACCTTCCCCAAAAGGATTGTGAAGGGCCGGCTCAGGCTGCCCAGGGCAGTGGTGGAGTCTCCATTGCTGGAGGGCTTTCAAAGCCATGTAGATGCTCCAGCATAATAATCATAATAATAATGATGAAAAGAGAACTTCAGCAAAATTTTGCTCCAGTTTTTTAAAAGGCAAGAAAATATTAGTGACTAAATTTACATCTCATGGCAATTATATGGAGAGGGACTCTTTACAAAGGTACATAGCAATAGGACAAATGATAATGGCTTCGAACTCAAAGAGGGTAGATTTAGATTTGATGTAAGGAAAAAGTTCTTCACTGTGAGGGTAGTGAGACACTGGAACAGGATTCCCAGGGGGGTTGTGGATGTACCATCCCTGGAGGTGTTCAAGGCCAGGTTGCCTGGGGCTATGAGCAACCTGATCTAGTGGGAGGTATCCCTGCCATGGCAGGGGAGTTGGAACTAGATGACTTCAAGATTCCCTCCAACCCAAACCATTCTGTGATTCTATGAGCTGGGGAACATAGGCAGGGTTCTCTCACCTTCCCTGGAGCTGTAATCCACTACAGCCAGCCACTCTGGGACTTACCACTCCGGGACTTACCACTCCAGCTTCCAAGCACGACATACAGTTCTCTGTAGCAGAGCAGGAGGTAGAGCAGACCAAAATCAGGACTTCCAGATTTTCAGGAAGAGGACAGATTTTCAGGAAATGTTAAGGCCTGAACACTGGGTTTGGTCCAAATTGCTTTGGCAGCACTTTATACTGGCTCTTAATATCTCTTCACACTGAGCTGCACAGCGCTGGTGGAGCAGGTGGTGATGCTAGTATGGGATATAGCAAAGCTACCACATCATGTGTTGTAAGAGCCAGTGATTTTCCTCCATCAAACAGTTTACACAGAGGAAAGTGAAATTAGCAGCCTGGTTAATTGCTCCGAGGGTATAGCAATGGGGGGCACCAATCAAAGGGCAGCAATGCTGAACAGGCAGGAGCTGGAGTACAATTAATGGAGCTCTTGCTACTGCAGAGCACAGAAATGGGTTGCTGGCAGGAGAGAGAAAGGGAGGAGAACATCTAGAAAAGGGAAACTCAGAGTGAAGACTAAGGAAAGATTTGGGCTTCTAAGTTCCCTGTAGTCTGACTTTCCCTGGTGGTTTTAAGCTTTGCCTTTATTTGTTCCGTCACTGTTTCAAGGAGAGAACAACTGTTCTGTTGAGGCTGTGTGCAGAGTTCGTCCTTCCTCTTGTCCCTCTCCATCCCATCACAGAAGTATGTATTGTTTAATAAGATAAATTCATGTTTCCTGTCTTGACTATACTTTTCTAGATTTGAGTTCTAAGAGTGTCTCTGCTTAGAAATCTGATAAATGCAATGGAATAGTTCCTGTTAAGACATATAAAACTTCAGTCAGACCTAGGAAATATGTTTATAGTGAATGAAATTCCAAATGAATAATGAAATGAAGAGAACTGAGCTTCTCTTTATCTGTAGAATGTGGATTACAAACAAAAATGATTGTTCTTAAATAGGCAAATGTGAACACCTTCTCAAACTAGGAATATTAGGAAAAAACCAACACTGCTACTGCTCTTTAGCTAGGTTAGCTTTTGTCTTATCTCTCTGCACACCTTTACAGACCAATAATTTCCACTAAATTAGCTATCCTATCAATTAATGTCCATTACCACGATAATGGCTTTTTTCCTTCATAATAATTTGGCTGTGGAAGTCAGCTGCCAGATTTTTAATGGCCTGGTCTGACAGTTAAAGAAGAATACCCTGAATATGTTTGACTTGTTCATAATGTCTAATTTGCTTGCTCTACTGTTTTTGTTTTCTTCCTCATTAATCTTGTAAGTCTCTGTGGTGGAAATGGCAATCTTGTCAAAAAAAGGAAAGGAGAGGGCAGCATAGCAGCCCTTGCTGTAGCAATGAGGATACAAGTGCTTCAATACTTAGTATACTGTTCTCATGACAGGATAAGTGAGTCTGAGAAACAGATGTTACCTGAATGAGTGAGATCACTGCTGACGTAACACATCAATTTGTTTGCTTTAAATTTCTTAAAGCTTGTTTGGTTGATTCATAGGTAGTTTCTTATTATTACCTATAGCCCTGGAGAAAGAACTGACTTGCTCAGTGTCCAGTAAAGCTGCACTGAGGAATGTATGTGCTGCTTGAAAAGCTGGCTGAAAAAAAATCCTATTATGGGAACTAGTCCTCCTCTTGGATTTGGCTCTGTGGCCCTCAGAACATCTAGTCAGTGATATTTGTGATAAACCAGCATTTTTGAGAGAGTTCAAAACTCATAAAAGTTTTTGAGTCTATGTGTCCAATTGTCTAACACAAGCAGGCAGGTGAGGGTAACTCCTTGGTTTCTGTTTGCATGAGCAAATGGCTGGTATCAAGATCCACTGATTTTCATTTTTGACAAAGAAACCACTTTTTTGGACAAGAAGTGCTGCAGAGGCTTTGGTGTACTGAAGGTGTTTCTGAAAAGCTGTAGCATATGAAGATGCTTCCTCTGCTGAAGAATTTGCCAAATCCAAAATATATTCATGTAGTCGCATTAGGAAACGATGGCCAGAATTTTGTCATGTACCAGCTAAAAAGTAAATCTGTCAATACAGTGATATCACAGATAATATATACATGTACATATTCTGTGTACTTGCTAATACATTCTCGTAACATAATCTGTCTCCTCTTGCCCCAGCCTCAGAATTTCAGTGGTTCTTGGAAATATTTCCATGTTACTTTCTCATCCACACCTTGTTGATTTTTGCCTTCTTTAAAATTGTATTTTTAAAAAAATGGGATAGGAAAAAGAGGGGGAGAGAGAGAAAAAAGGAAGGTCAGGCTATATGGGAGACAATTTAAATTGGTCTGAGGTTGTCTTTTTCCTGCAGCTGGTGTACCCTGATAGAAAATGGTGCTGAATCCAGTTAATAATTCTCCTAAGAATCTAACCGATTACTTAAAGTGAAACATTAGGCTACCTGATTAATGAATACCAAGTACTATAAAGCAATGTCAGACATCTGAAATTTATTCTGTGTTCCTGCATTGTAGGGCGAAGTTTTACCCAGGCTGTTTATCCTGGATGCTTAGAAGTTGACACAGGTCCTGTAGACCATCCAGGGGGAGAGAATTAGAGACCTTGCAGCCTGGCTGAGCCACTGTTGTAGGAGATCTGCAGTGTAGAGTCTGCTTCAGAGAAGACTGAGAAAAAATAGAGATGCTTATGTAGAGCACAGATGTCACTTTATAGAGATGTAGCACAGAGATACAGCTCTTGAACAGCAGCACTCTCTGAGCCTTCATCGCTGTGGAGGAAGGAAAAAGGATGTTGGTAGAAGTAGGCGAGGAACCTGTCTCTGTGTGATACCCCATGAAGCTGCCTCTTTGGCTATTGTTTCTGGGGAGATTAAACTGACATCTACTATGATCAGGAAAAAGAACATTTACTGGGAAACTAGGACCTGGAGAAATTCACTAAATGACAGAAGTCATATTTCTTGTGTCATTCTGGTGTCTTCAAATAGAATTGCAGTCAGTGTCTGAAAACAGAACGTCTTCCTCTTGATGCATGTGACTCATCTTTGTACAAAAAAAAAATCAGTGTGTATCAATAAGTGTTCCACCTCAACTTCCATGTAGCTTCCCTAGCTCTTCAGTGGGGAACACAGGAGAAACACTTGTTAAATTCCAGTAGAAAGCCAGACCCAAGTGTTTTGTTACTCTTTGACTAAGGTAATAAATTGTAGTGGAAAAGAGCAAGCAGAGATAAGGCACTAAGCTAGCAAGGTGTGCCAAAGAGAGTAAAGTGATTCTAGGAAAACTTCGGTTTAAGCGTTACCCCTGTATGTAATTTCAGTGACATTCAGCGTGTATTGCACCATTTCCTAGATAATTCCTTTTATCGGTTGCACGTTGTACCAGGCAGATAGTATTTGACCTCATCATCAGGCTCCCCACTGTATTTCTAGTGCTGCTGTTTGCTTTTGCAGGGTTTTTTTGCGGCTGATCTGTCAACATGGCAGAAAGCAGTGTTCTGTGAGTGCCAGAGAGTTACTGGTGGCACTGGGGCATTACTGGGTGCAGATGTCAAAGTGAGAGGTCATTGGCATAAAGGAAATTAATGTAAATGAAAGCAATTAAGAAGCTTAATCATGGGAATAACATTTGCTTCCCATGCTCTAGTGATGAAAGACCTGTGCTTATTTATAGCTTTTGTAACTCATAATTTGCTCATCCTTTAGTCTCAGCACTAAAAGCAATTGTAGCCCAAGTATGAAGTAAGTTGCTCTGACTTAACACTGGTTTTACTTTAGTCCTTCATCTTCTTGTAGCAAACTCATACATTGCTCGCACACTCCTTGACCTGGTCAGTTAAGGCATTTAAATCAATAGGTTTGCAATGGTGTAGTCTTGAATTAATATTCAACCAATAATGTTGAGGATAGATAACAAGAAGAATATACTGTCACTGTGTATGACAGTACAACAAATCATTTCAAAAAGCAAAGCTGAAATATACAATAAAAGCCACATGAGAAGTGTAAATGAGTTGCTAGGAAACATCTTTTCTCTCTCCTTTCACCTTCACCTTGCTGGTAGGTTTTATCAAGTCTTCTACCAAGGATGAGAAGAAGGGAAAAAAAAAATTCTTAACTTGGTTCTTGTCCTCAGTTAAAATGAGCTGACACCGTTTCTTATCAGTATTCTGCTGAGGCACCCAACCTTGTTCATTTCTTTCTTTAACAAATGATTGATCTGGACCTGAGAATTGAGGGAACCTTGTAAAGTGCTAAAGCAAACAAATGGAGATGGAGGGATTGATTGTGCTTTGCTGCAGTGATTTTATGCAAGTGTTTTTTATCCTTAAGAGACTTCTAGCTTTTGAATTGAAAAAAGGTTTATATAGGCTTGAATCATTAAAACCTTTATTTACTTTCAATTAGTGATGTGCTGAACTGTTCAAGGAAAAGTTCTGGGATGAAAAAACTTGACAGATTTGCATATTGGGATAGTAGTAGCTTGTTTGCCAAGTTTACAGTGGATTTTTATGAGGACTGTAACTGTAAGAGCTGAGATTTCTAGGTAAAGAGTTTGGGTAGCATACGAGAAAGTGTTGTGTTAGTACCTTGAGTACCTAATAGTTTGCAGGACTTGCTTTAGGCATTATTAGAGTTGGAAGCTGCTGAGGACAAGTGGTAGTGACCTAGCAACTTTTCCTGGTCCTGACAGTTGGAAAACTGTTGTCCTATAAAGCTTGCCTGCAGTTGTGGCCAGGGAAGGACAGGGACTGAGCAGTCTTTGAAAGATCTGGCATGGCTTTCCTAAGATTTCCTATTTTATATTACATTAAGGAAGAATCAAACATAGAATTCTATGCTTCTACGTAAAGTTTGAAGGAAAATTCTTGGGCTTTCTTCTTCTAGACTTGCATGCTGTGCGGTATCTATGAGAGACTTCAAAACCTCATAACATAGATGTGGTCAATCTGTCCAAAGGGGTAATTAAGCAGCGGGTGGATAAGCTTATCCTTCCCTCATCAGCTCAAATTGGTCTTTCACTGTACCCAGTGAAAGTGACTCACACCTTTTGAAAGTTCCTTTTTTTCATGGTAATTCCTTTTCTTCCTTGGTAATTCTTTACAGAGATTTGTTTGTGTTTGTGTAGTAATTGTTGCTGAGTTCAGTTGTGGATATAGGCTTTAGGGAAGCAGAGCAACAGAGGAAAATGTGAACTGGGGAAGTGAAGGGACAGGTTAGGTTTGAACACAGATGTCTGCTTTCTTTTCATTATGTGTGAATTTTACAGCTCAAACTGGAGAGAGGTGAGATATTTCCCCATCATTTTGGAGGAGAGTGAGCTGAATCCTGTTCTGTGGGCATAGCAAATTTTTGAAAACGGAGCTGACTCACAGTTGCTGTTTGCACAGGAATAACCTGGACTGGTGTCGTGGCTTAACACCAGCTCACCCACTCCATTCTGGCAAGATAGGGGAGAGAATCGGAAGGGTAAAAGTGAGAAAAATTGTATGTTGAGGTAAAGACAGTTTAATAAGTAAAGCAAACACCACATGTGCAAGCAAAGCAAGGAACTTGGCCGGGGGTTCAGCCATCCCCAGGAGAGCTGGGCTCCATCATGTCTAACAGTGACTTGGGAAGGCAAATGCCATAACTCTGAATGTCCCACCCTTTCTCCTTCTTTCCCCCAGCTTTATATGCTGAGCATGATGTCATATGGTCTGGAATATCCCTTTGGTCAGTTAGGTTTGGCTGTCATGGCTGTCCCCCCTCCCAGCTTCTTGTGCACCCTGGTGGGTGGGATGAGGAGCAGAAAAGCCCTTTGTACTCAGTATAAGCAATAGCTAAGACATACCTGTATTGTCAACGCTTTCCAGCACAAATCCAAACCAGCCACATAGCAGCTACTTTGAAGAAATTTAACACTATTCCAGCCCAAACCAGTATGACTGAGTAATATGTGGCCAGCTTCAGAGAGAGATGGGAAGACAGAGAGAAATAATAGTTATATTTAGTGTAAGAAAGGATTGAATCACATTAATGGAGTGACTGTGGAGGAAAAGAAACAGGATAAACGTAAGCAAATGCAAGAATGTTGTGAACAAAGATAGGAAATGATCCTTGTGGTTCAAAGTTGCTTTTTTTCCTCCTGTGTTCTTATAATGCTTGCGTATATGATGTGCATCCTTTCAGTATGCTTACTATAAATGCCAAAACAATGAAACACACATTGACAACCACAGTAAAGCATCCGGCCTTATTTATGTGTGGCATAAGAGAAGTCCTTCCAGTGCACTTGAACTGCAGGTTACGTAAACTCTGTGAAGCTGGGTACAAAAGCAAAAGAGTTTTAGAGTTTTCCTTCTTGAAAAGAAACAAAAAGTCTGCAATCCAGCAATCGACATGTTTGCTTCTGTGGTTCATTTGGCATCTTGATGTATTGTAAATAAACATTTAAATAATTAACATTCATGGATTTCATCCTGAAATGCGAAGCTTCCAATTAAAGTTTGAGTTTGATTCCTTCTGCTTCAAGAAGGGTTGTGAGTAGGTATTTCTCACATGATCTCACGATCTTTTCATTGCTAATCATTAAAAATAGAGGGGCTAAATTGGTGTTCTCGCCAGGATTTTAATATCTGCATACTCTGCTGCAATGATATCCAGTATTTTGCCTGTCTGTGGTGAATTCCAAGACTTAAGAAGTAGAAGGTAAATATATTTTACCCTGAAGCTTCTTTTTAGTGCATAGAATAAAAAGACCCAGCATAATAAGCAATTTGCATCAAAACTTGTTCTTGAATTTAATGATCTTTTTTTTTTATTATTGATAAATATCAGTCCAGTCCTGTTAGATCACTTGAATGAGAAGGATGTTTTAAGACAAGGTTTATTTAACTACTGTTAACATAAAAATCAGCAGCCAGTCAAGTCAGTGAATTCAGGAGATGGCTCCCTCAGTCTGAAGAGATCCCTGCAGATGTTTTTCTGATAATTGCAGTCATGTTCTGTAAAGCAGAGGATAGTCTGGAAGAAAGAAATTGGAACTTAAAATATTGTCAGCGTTTTCCAGGGAGGACAGGCAGAATTCATCACGTGTCCATTAAACTAGCCAAATAAACATACTTAATTTTGCTGTTCAAAGTGTCATTTATCATCTTACTGATGGGGGAGTTGAATTCTCTAGATACACATTTTTCTATAAGAGTTTTAATTCAGGGAGCTTTTTCATTTAACTGATGTTCTTTCATTGAGAACCATTCCTAGCAGTCATATCAACTGCAATAAGAATTTAAACTGACAGCAGTTATTTTTTCTGTGTCTTTTTTGAAATATTATTAAAACTGGATGAAATTAAAGCTTTGCTTTATACAGTCAGTCACTGTTTTCCTGACAATTACAGTTAAAGCAGTAAATGAAAGTTCTCTAAATTGATTTGCCAGAAAAAGCAGACATAGTCCCGAGAGCTGTTTCCCAAGACAGTCAGCTACAAATCTGTGTCAATATAACTTGGTGGCAAGAAGTAACAATAAACACTGGCAGGATATTTTAATTCTTTTATGTTAAAAACACTTTATTAGATTAGCTGGATCCTTTCCCTCCTATAGTCTCAAAACATTTGTGTCGCTTTTTTCCACTTAAATTCCTTTCTCTCCTCCTCCTGAGAAGTCTGAAAGCTTTCACAAGTGACACAAACCTCAACACAGTTCTGCTGCTGTAATACTGTTCACAAAGAGAATTAAAGTATAGGATAAGTTAAGGTCAGAGCCATCATGAGAGCTCAAATTATTTTAGTCTTCCTGCAAAGCTTTAATCTCTTGACATTCTTGAGTTTACAGATTTGCTAATTACTTCCTAACTATTAAAAACTGATTGATACTATCAGAGCTTTCTTTTCCTTTCTCCATTCTGTTCCTTGAAGCAGGTTTCTCCTGGTTATGAATGTCCTTTTCCTTTCATTTTCCAGGCCTTGACGTCTTGTTATCCAATTTTCTTCTTCCAAAATCTATTCTAAGAACCAGACAGAGGAAATTTTGCTGAGTTTTTCTCCCTAGCAGATTGAAAAATCATTCCTTTCCAGTTTTCTTCGTAACAAGTGTTATTTGCGCTGCAGTTTTTCTCTCTGCTGTTGTAGCCTAAAATGGAGGCCTTGCTCAGACTCTACTCATCCCTTCCAAAGGCCTTCAAAATACCAACTCAAACTGTCTGTTTTTTGTCTCATACATGGATGAGAATGCCATGAAAATAAATACAATCTGCACAGTGCTCATCATATTAACATCTTTTGAGCTACTCTTGCCTCCAAATCTAAAGATGCATACCATTCCCAAGAAATTATGTGCACTAGGGGTAGATGGGGTCTTCTTAAGTCTTTCAGTCAAATAAATCCCAGAATGAATTCCCTTAATTGGTAATAATATGGTTCTGGTCATGAATGATGGATGAAACAATGAGTAAATGAATACTGACCTGCTGCTGGCAATGAAAGTAGAAATCAGATTCATCATACCATGATGAACTTTGGAGGACTGCATATTTTGGAGAGCTGGTAAGAGTATTTTAGTATCATTTAAAAGTTTTATATATTGTTTTATAAGTTGTATATATTGTTTTATACTCACATGTATACCATATGTTAAATGTTAAATTTTAGGCTCCTCACATGCCTTTGCAATAAGCAAAAAATCCGGCTGCTACAAGTAAATTTTTGAACCTCCACTAAGGAAGGCTCTGTTAAATTGTTAGCGAAGAAAGGAGACCCATTCACTAGTGCCCTCCATCCTGGAGGTTTTGCTTCACTGTTCCAGTAAAAGGCAAACCAAAGAAAACAAGTCTAATGATTGTAGAACCACAAATACACATTCTAAAGCTACTTGAAGCCAATTCTAATCAGTTATTAGAATGATTCCTGGGAATAAGAAGCTTAAATATACCCAATTAAAGAAAATACACAACCTTCCTAACTGAAAGAGGAGCAATAAATAAATGGAAAAGCTTGAGTTTAGCTGGAAATCGCATCATAAAGGATTGATAAAACCAAGGGATGAGACATTTCAAGCAATCTTGCCAATGCAGGATGATACCTCTTACTGTTGCACAGCTAAAGTTGTTTTATTTGTAAATTAATAAGGGATCTATGTGCTGTCAACAAGCAAGCCTCCTGGGGGGGTGCTACTATCTGCCCTGTACGTAGCAGAAATTATGGCACAAGGGAATCCTTAGCTGACTGAAGCTCGGTCCTGACAAGGTGAAGAGATGCCTCAATGCTGCGGAGAAGAGGGCAGTATTTTTATTTCCAAGCAGTACTTTTGTGATGAGCATCAGCCAGTTGGTGGTATATGGGGCTCAGGATGACATGCTGTGTGCTGCTTCCTGAAAAGAGGCTGAGGATTTCTTTAGCTGAGGTGTTTTGGTGTGTCCAGTGCTTAATCACCTGCTCTTTGGCTATCAGCGGATTCATTTCGTAGCACTTTGGTTTTCTATAAAGCATCAAGTCATGTATTTATAAAGCAGAATTTAAACAAAAAAACGCTAACAGTAACACCTTGTTGTCTCCTAATTTGGGACTAAACCCACAGAAATATCTGTAAGCAGTGTTTGAATCCTCTTCAGCATGACAATGGGATGGAATTGTTTATGTTGTTTCAGCTGGAGTCCTCTTTCCCGTGCAGTTTTGAAACTACTTGTTCTTTACACATTTTGGTTCAGTGTCTACTTTAAGTCTCTGTGAGATGAAAGTTGCACTTCAGTAAGTTCTTACTGGTGGTACAGATCTGTTAATGCAGCCAGGATTCCAAATTGCAGGACTACCTTAGTAACTATACATGTTACAGAGAGGTAGAAGTGAGCAGAAATGTAGTCTGATCACTCTTTTTCTTTTAGAGTAATAGCATCGCTGTCCTAAGTGGTTGCAGGTTGCTTCAGGAACTGATTTCAAGGAGAAACACTAAGCAAGTGAGGTTTTACAAACCAATTACCAGGAATGTCCTGAAAATGCAGTTACGTTTCACGTACTTTTATTAGACTAACTCAATAAAGTTAGCAGAATAGCTTTCCGACTGCAAGACTCATTTCTTCAAGCGAATGCTGTGGTAAATAGAGGGGATCTCCTGATAAAGAGAGGCAGGTGTTCTCCTGAAGTTGTCTTGGACAGACACTGTTCTTGGGGCACGCACTTGCCGTACCGTATGATTCCATTTCAGTTTTTCATTATAGTTGTTCTTTGGGGTGAGTGGGTCAGGAATTTCAATCCTTTGGTTTGGATCAGGTTCAGGTCAGTGAGAACTTTGAGTGACCTGACCCAGCCATGAACCAAAGATAGTCCCAGAAGTTTCCCTTGAGATGGAAACTGGACTCCTGATGATGTTTATCAACTGGTGACACACTATGGCTTTCTAGATAACGTATGACATTGTAGGGTGCTCCTGATCACAGACCCTCACTTGGTTGAAAAAAGAAACGGACCTTTTACTGATTTTGATAAAGTTGCTAGTCACGTTGTCATTTGCTTTTAGTTCACTTTAATGGATCTGGGAATCTGTAATTTTTACAATGTGTTCCAAGGCTTTTATCTCTGCTTGATCTATTTTTAAATGTTTTTTATTTTCACAGCTAATTTGCAGATTCTCAGAGTATAAACTTACCATCCAGGTCCACAATACCATATGGCTTTATGGTTTCATTGATTAGTTTCACCTTATTACCTTTAATTTATGAGGAAAAAAAGGAAAGTTCCTATATGCCATAGGTCATATAATTGGGATCAAAACAGCGAGGATAAGGGTTGCTGCCACCTTATGAGAAAAACTGAGCTGAGGATTATGTGTGCGGATACTGTGTGTGCTATCATGTGGACCAGCTTAACCTGAACAGAACTAGCTTCCTCTTTTCTTGCTCTCCATTGTTTTTTTTTTTTCTGCCTACCCTGATCCACACCCAGGAACTAAGATTGTCTTCAAGAATCTCCTGAAATACTCTGCATACACTTTGACATAGAAGGATGGGTGAGGAGCTATTAAAAATACAGGTAACGTTATTTGAGACTGTAGACATCAAGAGATACTATACCTTGAAAACTTTTCCTTGCCAAAGAGATCATTGTACCTGGAAGGCTGAGGAATTTACATCCTCATGACAAATTGAACTTCAGCTAGAAAAATTATGGTGATAAAGTAAAAATGCACCAAAATGCTTAACTCATTTTTTCCCAGTTAATCCCCCAACCCTATCACAAAGAGTCCCCCTCAGTGAGAGCCACGACAGTGTGTAGGGGAGCGAAATCAAGGTAAAACATGACACCAAGGCTCCCCTGCCTTTAAAGAAATGAAGGGAAACATGAGGGCGTAAAGGGGTATGTTTTATCTCTTAACGAGATTATTTTTTGCAAAGCTTGCGTTGCCACAAAGTCCAAAGATTGATAGGTCTTATCATGGTTAACCTAGTTTGTAACCTCTGTCCCTTTAAATTCATCCAGATCAGACATTAATAATAAGACCTCGAAGATAAATGGAGATGGATGTTCTATTAAGATAAACAAGATGGATGTTTCAGGGCATAGCATTGCAGAACAAGTTTCATTCTGGCATGCAGCATAGTTGGAAGCTGTTCTTTCGAATGGATGCTCTCCTCCGGTTATCATCAGAGTGCTTTAGTAAGCACTAAATTAAGGAATGAAGGCACTTTGGATGATAAATAGGAAGAGCTGATGGCTCACGTGTCTCCATAAGTGAAAATGTACCTTCTTATAATGTATATTATTTAGCAAGCCAAAGACAACCCAGTGAAACCAGTATGCAGTGAAATGAGAGAGTTGTCTTGAGGGATCCCCCTTTCTGCCATGCCCAGCAGTAGTCCTGCTAAGAGGTTCTTCTGCTCGTACTTGTAACTAATAAACTAAGCACAGAATTATGGGGTTTCTAACCTGATTTCAGGTCATTCATTTTGTGGAAAAACTCCCCTGGGGAATGTGTAAGTGAAGAACTAGCTATATAAATACTCGTTGGGATCCTGTGGATTTCCTTTATGCTGTTTCTTATTTCTGAGCAACTACAAGTCTGAAACATGCCTGTGTCCAGAGGCCAGTCTTTCCTGCTCCAGCACAAAGCCTGCTTCAACTCACTGTGCAAATGGTGTGTACATACTCCGAGTCCTTGCTGTCTGCTTGGCCAGTACAGTTAATAGATCTTTAGGGTTCTTTTAAGGTCCTACAAGAACTTTATCTTACATGCTCTCCTATGTACTATACACTGGTTGATTTTATCCGCTTAAGATCTGCAGCGTAAATTTTGGCTGAAACAGACCTTTCAAAAAGAGATCCATCATAGCTGGAAGGCATCAGTGACATATCCCCTGGTAGTTTCTTCTACTAATTTCTCTCTCAAACTGTTAACAGTTTGTGTGTTTAATGCTGAATTTGTCTGGCTTGTACTTCCAGCCATTTGTTTCCTTGTTAGACCTTTTTACTAGATAAAAGAACCCTTAAGGCCAGGACTTCCTCCACTATGATTGTGACCTCTCCATCTTTTAGATAAACTAAATAAGTGGTGATGGTTTTTGTGTCTGTTACTTTGAGGTGTTCTGGATTTTACCAGCCTCTCATCTGTGGTTGACCTTTCTTTCTTTGCAATGTTTATTTATTTTATTCTGAGTTATTTCACAAAGCATCTTGATACATGTTTTGCTTTTTGAAAATATACCCATCTGCCAAAATTACATCATCAAATGGATACATCATGTGCCCAAACCAGAGGAATGACAGTGTTCTGGACGTACAGAGTTACCAACATTGTGCAGCTGGGAATTTCCCAGTTGACACGTTTGAAGCTGGAGGCTGGTGTTCTTGGAAATGATATAACCTTTCTATGTTCCCGAGCAAGAACAATGAATCCTATTCTTAAATTCTTCAGAACCTTTTTCAGACATCACTTTGTGAGCCAGGTTTTCAACTGGGATAAGTCAGTGTAGGTCTGAGGTCAGTAACCGACTTCAGCGCTCAGCTGAAGACCTGAATGTAAGAGCTGAAGACTTCAGATTGTTTTTGCGATGACTTTTAAAAGGTAATTATCATTATACTCTTTTAATTTAGTAAAAGATAATACTGACTGAGTTTCCTTCCAGAAACAAACTAACTTTATATCAGTAAAATATCTGGCAGCCAGTCTCTAACAGATCCACCAAGGAAATTTTTGCTTGATTAAGCTCCTGTGACCTGTGATTCTACAGTAGAGTGATGCCCTGGTGACAGGCTTGGTGTTTGTCTGGTGGAGACACCAGCCAGGTAGAGCAAACTACTGGCCACCTGGCTTGTGAGTTACTTCAATTGTGAACATGTTCGAAGCTGAAAAAGTTGGACCATGTATATACTTTTGTATGTCAACTTAACCCCTGGAGATTATAGCCTTCCACTAAACAAAAATCTTTTGTGATCTTCCAGAGACTTTCCTTCATTATAATTTCATATGCTATTTGCTTCAGAGCATCAATATCTGAAGGGAAATCCTCTCTATACCCCTCTTGTGTCTGTTATCCAGTATTATTTCCATGTGTGCTGAATTCATTGCATGACATAGTTGCTTGGGGCACTTTCCATACGTATATGGCTTGTTAGAAAATTTATTGTAATAGGAAATTACAAAGGGAGTTTTTGGTGTTAGTTTTAGCTTGTTGAAGTCAGACTGAAGGGATTTTTGTGTGTGTTTTAGATGTATTTTTTAGCATTGTTGCAAGCCCTGAGTGCTTTTAGTTTTAAGCCATTAAACGTGTATTTTCTTCAGCTAATTTCCCTGACCTACAGCCTCTGTGTGTAGAGGGACTTGGTTTGGCAGATGACTTTTCCTCTGAAATGTGCTAGACCGATGTGGACCCACACAATTTAGGAGTTTCATGTTTAAGATTTTATAAGAGGTAAGATTAAAAAGTACTGTCCTTTTGGTTGTTCTCCATGATCAATAAATAACTGAGACTTCATGAACCCCTGGGTTATACTCTGGGCTGGCTTGAGAGTTAAATAAAATGACTCTGTGTTTGTGTAGCTTGTTTGACTTAGCTTCATCAGCAACCTAATGTTTAAATTGAATCTTTTTACACTAAATTAATTATCATTAGGTGATTTAACTAAACAGAAAAAGTCAAGTTTGATACCTCTTCCCAGGGGACTGACAGAAAAGGTCTCAGGGCAGTGGACTATAATACATCATAGCTGTTTGTGCTGAAAGCAAACTTCTTGCAGGTGCTACAGTCCTAATTCCAAATTCAAGCACAGGAACTGATATTTCAGGGTTGGTTTTTTTTTGTTTGCTTGTTTGGGCTTTTTTGACATTATCTAATGTGTTCAATTTCCTGATCAACTCTTATGGGGAGAGCAGGGGTTGAGGTGTGTGGTATGTATTTTAGGGACATGGTTTAGCAGTGACCTGGAAGTGCTGGGTTGACAGTAGAACCTGATGGTCTTGAAGGTCTCTTCCAACCAGAACAATTCTATGATTCTATTAATAAATTAGGGTTTGAGTTAAAGCCCTCTGGAGTCAATTTAAAAAATCACCTCAGTTTGGAAACTTTCTGGATGAGGCCTTGATGTCCACACAACTGGAGCAGAAGAAAGGTAAGAATGTTCTATTCTAATGTAAATATGAAGAATATTGCTCCTTGACTGGCACAATAGCAGTTCATGTAGCATAGCTCTATCCAGGTATGTGGCCAGTCAGTTGTAGGATCAATTAAACTGAGCATAATTTGGTATCTAAAACTTTCAAAGTTTAAATGATGTTCTGGATGTTCATTTCTGATTGATATTTTGTGGGACTGACCTCCAAAATTCTCCAGATAGATCTGTCAATCTCTATAGCCTGTTGATTGTACCTGTTTTCTTAAAACCTGTTTTTCTTAAAAAATTAATGGATGTAGAAGGACTTCTCTTAAAACTGGGCACAGGAAAGGAACGTGTGAATGCATAAATTTCTTGTTTTGAAAACCACAAGTTATATGCATGTAAAGAACCTTCAAAACTTCTGCCTTATCTTCTACATATGAAAATGAAAAGAAAAATCTTCTCTTTAAAAAGGCCTGATCTTGGTGATCTGCAGGTGCTGGGAAGAATTAGTTCAAATTGGAGCTGGATAGCATTTTCAGCAATATAACCCAGTTTTGTACTTCTCTGTTATAAATCTAACAACTCTAAGTTCTTGTAAAAAATTATTTATCCACTTTTAACGTGGGTCAGGTGGCTCATTTTTTTAACTAATCCTTGAAATAAAGTTTTTAGAGTTTAGTAATACAATTTTGGATGAATTACCAAGTTTCTTGAAAGAAGAAAATGTTAATTTATTCTTTAAAAAAAAAAACCAACACAAACCACGTGTGTTATATCTAAAGATACTGAAATATGTGGAGCCTCTTTGTTCCGTTACTCATAATGTGGTTAACCAGCTGAGTCATGGTTCTGCTCCCCTGTTGAGCCATTGAAAACAGGAATAAAAAGGGGTACATGGTAAATGATGTAAAGTGATACGTGAAAACTGAATAGTGTTTCAAAAACATATTTCCTCCTCTTGGCGTGCAAATAGTTGTATTTTAAGCAATGCATTCATCTAAGTATTTGCGAAGAGGGAATTCATAAAAGAATTCTTGGATTGGAAGGAAAATATCCTTTCAAGGATGTGATCAAGACCTTGATCTTGAACCTGATCAAGACAGTTGTTTGAATGCAGATTTTTTGTACTGTTATGGAATGTTTTTGTCCATCTCCCTGTGTGTTTGGAGATGGAAAGAGTAGTGCTGTAATCCAGCATCCTCAGCCCCAGCAGTGACGTAGAGCAATGAAACACTCCCCTTGTCAGGCAGTTCTTTGACATTCCGTGGAAGACTGATGCCCCTCTCCATTTTACTGTAGAACTTGATCCTCCATAGCCTTCACCCAGGGCAGGAGTCCAGTGAAGGGATGATGAGTAACAAATGTCATAGATTTGATTTGCTTTTTACAACTTTACTTTTTCATTGCTGAATATGAAAGAATAATAAAATACATACACGTTTCCAAAATCTGGAATGCCATATATCTGAATTGTGTGAAAAATATTATTGTTTGTAAAGCATTTTTCAGAAATGTTGTTTTATTGGAAATACTTCTTGTGGTATTTATAGAGAACATGAGTATATAGAAATACTGTTAGAACTGCTGAAATTCGGTGAGAATTCACTTGCTCTCAGTATCTCTACTAAAACATTTCAGCAAGAGCAACCAAAGCACCACTCTGCTGGAGTGTGTTCAGCAACCCATTGTGATAGACAGTACCACCAGTAGAGACCAGTTTACATTATATTATTGAGCCCAAAGTCAACAGAGCAGTACTAGATGGAGTCAACAATTTCATTCTGTTTCTCTGCCAGATTCATTATAGTGACAACTATAGTTCAAGGACAGGAGATTTCATCTACCCTTAGCTATTTCTACAGCTCTGTGTAACTGAAGCCAGCATGAAATGCTATCAGCTTAAGATTGGTCTTTTGTTCTCAGCCATGTTCATTCCTTCTTTGCTACATCAGGAAAAACTGGTCAGTGATAACCTGGAGCTGTTGCTTTCATAAAAAGAGCAGTAATTGTACAAAGAGTGTAAGATAGTACTATTCATCTGCTATTTCACTGTGATATACATCTGATGTACTGAAGCATAGATGATAATTTTTCTAGAAAAATATTTGTCTGTATATGCTAGCCAAAAATATTTGCTGAAACTCATTCCCTTCATTTCATGTACAAAATTTTATGTATATAATCAGGGTTTTTTGCAAATTGGTTACTACAAGTAACAAGTTACTGTTAAGTATTGGCAATATTTAATTTATTAACAGGAAGATCTGGTTTTCTAAATGGAGAAAAGTGAGATAGTCTGAGTAAGACTTTAACATGACTAGAATTCAGAGCTTTTGCCTTCAAAGCCCTGAATGTGCCATATAATCCTGTTTGATTTAATCCTTCTGGCTCTTCAGATCCTCAGCTTTCTGGAGAAAAGGCTCTTCCTCCTCTGCCAAGTACAGGGATGCCTGTTTGAATGTCCAGATGCTAGTGCAATATTACTGAGTGGGGAATTTTCTAGAGCTCAAGAGTTGAAGGAAGGTATTAAAATTAGCCAAAAGCAGTGATTTGTACAGAGACAGTTGAAGTTGGGAGAATGCCAAACTTTTATTTTTACTTTTTTTTTTTTCATCAAGGCATCCTATTCACAGCCTGAACTGAGGGCTTCATAAGGTTCACCAATTAAAACATCAGTGACTTTTGAACATGGAAGATATTCACACGTCTACAATACTTCTCAAAACAGCTTCTCTGGTTATTATGAAAGCAGGCTGAGCTTTTCACCACTACGTAAGTGAATTTTAATGTATACCTGTGTTCCTTTTTAAATTTTTATTTTAATTAGAAAAGTTTGACGCTTTCCCAGCCTGTACCATAGATGCAGATTTGCTTTTGTGACACACAGAAATATTGAAATGGCTGACAGGAGGGCAAGAAAGCCATAGAGAGATTGTGCAGGATAGGATGTGGCTTTCATCCCTGAGGCAGGGCGATGCATTCAGTTAACGAAATTCCTCCAGGTCCAACTCAAAGTCCAACCTTCCTGTCCGTCAACGTGAACTAGTGGTGTGAAGTTTGCAAAGTACTCTCATTACATGCAGATCAAACGTAGCCTTGTTCTGAGCAACCTAGACTTTTTTGCCTCTTTTCATTTCCCTCTAGACGTAGATCAAGTGTATTTGGTATAACTGTTTTTTTTCCTAAGGATAATACTGGATCAACATATGTATTTTTGCTTACTACAAAGAAAATCTATTTTTCCTACAAAGAAAATCTATTTTTCCTTCAAAGAAAAATGCCTTTTGTTTATAATTTTGCAAGCTCACCAAGAAATATATGTGCTTGTGGATATATACTGTAAATGTATCTAAAAATGTGTGCAAAGTATTTACTGCTCATGTAGAAATGCTTCATGTACCTCCTAGTAAAACAAAGGCATTTTTCAATTTGCTATGTTCCATGATACAAAAACACGAGTTTATAATACTGCAGAATAAAACCCACAAACGAGCTGATGTAGTGGGGAATGTGTGAGGCTCTACATGTCGAGGTAAAAACAATTCAGAGGAAGTAAAGGAGTCAAAGCTTGATCACAAATATTGCGTCCACGTAGTGCATTGCAATCTTTCTGCAGTGCAACATGCACTTATTAATAATGCATGAATTATGCGTAATTTACGTTCTGGGGCTTCCTTGTGGAGTAGCTGGAGTTACTGACTCACTTCTTGCAGCTGTGGGAGTTTGCAGCGCTCGCATAAAGCAAGTGGGAAGCTCCACTGTCTATGGGATTTGCTGCTCACTCCTGCGTCAGCCTCCCAAGATCTTTTCCCTGGGCCGTGTAGTGACACTATTAGAGAATCACAGACTGGCAAGGGTTGGAAGGAACCTCTGGAAATTGCCTTGTCCAACCCTGCTGCTCCAACAGGGTCACCCAGAGCAGTGTGCCCAGGATCATGTCCAGGCGTGTTTGGGATCTCTCCAGAGAAGGAGACTCTGCAACCTCCCTGGGCTGCCTGAGCCAGGCTCTGGCACCCTCACAGGAAAGAAGTTTCTCCTCCTGTTCAGATGGAACCTCCTGGGTTCCAGTTTGTGCCTGTTGTCCCTTGTCCTATCACTGGGCACCACTGACAAGGGTCTGGCCCCATCCTCTTTCCCCCTGCCCTCTAGCTATTGATCAGCATTGATCAGATCCCCTCTGAGTCTTCCCTTCTCCAGCTCAACATCCCTAGGGGTCTCAGCCTTTCCTTGTCACAAAGATGCTTCAGTCTCCTCATGATCTTTGTAGCTTCTGCTGGACTCTTTCCAGTAGTTCCTTGTCTTAAACTGGAGAGCCCAGCACTGGACCCAATACTCCAGATGTGGCCTCACTAGGGCAGAGTAGAAAGGGAGGAGAACCTCCCTTGTCCTGCTGGTCATACTCTTCTTAATAAACCCCAGAAGACCATTGGTCTTCTTGGCTACCAGAGCACATTGCTGGCTCATGGTGAACTTGTTGTCCAAGCACTCCCAAGTCCTCCTCTGTGGAACTGCTTTCCAGCCGGTCAACCCCTCACCTGTCTGGGTGCAGGGGGTTATTCCTTCCTGGATGCAGGACTCCACACACTTGCCCTTGATGAACTTCATGAGGTTCCCATCTGCCCAACTCTCCAGCTTGCCCAGGTCTCGCTGAATGGCAGCACAGCTCTAGTGTGTCAGCCACTCCACCTCTACTATCAACATGCAGTGCAGAAGTCACTACAGGATTAATTGAAATTTAATCTCTTTTGAGTAAGTTAAAAAAGTATTCATTTTTAACTCACCATAAATGGTGTTAATTGAATTTGTCATTGGTTATGTTTGTGGTGTTTTGATTTTTGGGATTGAGAAAGCCAGACATTAAATATCTGAGTGATCCCTTCATGAAAGAACTGCTTTGTTTTTAATGGACACTCACAACACAGGAGGCTGAGAAACTGCTCCCTTTAAAAGCATGATGTTTTCCATCTACTGCGGACACTTTTCCCCAGATTTATTGTAGGAAAGGGGTTTTGTGCTGTTGATGAGGTTTATGCGTAGCCTGTGTGCAGACACCCTTGTTTCTACCAAAAAAAACAGAAGGAGGCCAGAATCTAGGGAAATAATATTTCTAAGCTTGTACGCTGTAGCTTGTGTAACAAATGCGAGGTGAGGAGTAGGTCACGGAAGCTCTCAGAAACCTCCTAGCAGAGTCACGTAAGCTAATAGAATAAAGCCTGTAGCCCCCCGACCGGCATTAGGCAGGTACCGTATTAAATAACCTTGTCCAAACAGTGGTGCAGCACACTGAGGAGAAGCACTGTCAGAAATACAGATGCCACAAATGGTTACGTGTTCTCATAAATGTCCTGAAAACCCTGAAGTACTCAATTTCATTTACATTTTCTTTTGGTGTCCCATAATAAAAACTCTTTTTTGTTAAGTCACCTTTAACAGGGAGCAGGGGAAGGAGCTGTTTAGTTATGAAGAAGTGTTAATTCACCTTGTTTTTTACATCTCCTGCCATGAAATGTTAATTCTAGCATTGAAGTCCTTTAAGAACCCTGCACCGTAACAAGAAATTACTGTAAAAGTCAAAAAAAAAATTGGATTAATTGGAACAGACCAAATCAAATCAGTTAAATTTCAGTCATTTTGGTTAAATTTGATATCTGCAAGGACTAGGGAGTAGGCTGACTTAGATCTAGCAATGATTCATACATGATTGCTAATAGAATGAATATGAAGGGAGCTTTAGGAAAACAGATGAAATCATTTTTAACAGAAAGGTAGGGAAAATGACTGGCTTTAGATGGACACCATCAGGCCACATACTAAATAAAGAACTAAAACAACTCGTAAGAAAAGCTGAAAGTTATTTATTTGGACGTATCAAAAAGAAGATGCACAGAGAGGTATGCAGGCTGTGATACAAAATTATTTCCTTCCATTTAATCTTTTCTGATACTGTTGGATGACTCCTGTTGGTAGAGACTCTCTATCAGAGCCAAGCGTTGCCACAGCCCTATCGCTTATCATTGAAATTTTGGAAAGAGCAATTAGGAAAACAATCTGTCCTTTATTTTACATTCTTCAGACAGTTGAGTTCAAAGAGTTGAAGTCAGCTACATGGTAGAAAACAGTTCTCCCTGGAATCCATTGATAGAACATGTGGGAATGGTTCAAAGCTGTGGTAGAAGAAGCTTAGACCAGACATCGGGAAGGGTTTATTTTCTGAGAGGATGGTCAGACACTGGAACAGGCTTCCTGGAGAGCTGGTTGATGCCCCAAGACTGTCAGTGTGTAAGAGGCATTTGGACAGTGTCCTTAATGCTTTAACCTGGTCAGCCAACAATAAATTCCGAATTTTAATAAGTCCAAAGCATACAAAACTTGCAATTAACGAGAGCTGCTCTCATGAGATACTCTTACCCTGATTCCTTCAAAACACAGAGCTTCCTCCGGAATGCTAAGTCGTGCATTTACTGTACTTCCTCCAAACTGTTCCCAAGGGGTTTTAACAAAGTCTTTCAGCTAACTGTAAAGACAGGAAGCCTGATTCTCCTCTGCCTGTGACAGAGTAAAACCCAGGAGTGACTCCACCAAAAGTCAAGGGATTACACAGGTAAACTTTGTGAAGAAGAAGAAATGCAAGTAAAATATAGCCAAAAAGATACATTATTTGGGATAGCGCTCAGAGTGTAATTAAATAAGCAAGCACTGCCTTTGGGATATCCGACCACATCAGGAGTAGTGATTGAGTAGCTTTGGCTGGATCATATGCAGTTGAGAACGGAGAAAAGCTAAACACTCTTACACTGAAAAATTCAAAGAACAATGATCAGACATGTGTGTCCTATCTAAATGTAGCAAAAATGGGTTGTGTTGTTTCAATTAAGCCAAAATGAAACAGTTTGTGTGACACTACTTTCAGATAGGAAAATATAATTTCTGATGGGCACAATAAAATTTAGATGAATGAAGGAGTTGATTTAAGTAAACCTTTGTCTTACATATGTGCATAAATTAAAGCATGATGAAATCTTTTGGTAATTCTTTCTAGCCGTGAAAATGTTTCTCTGGGTTTCTTTCTGGAGAGAGATCAGAAAACAGTTATTTCACAGGAATAAGGATTTCATAGTGGACCACACAGAAAACTGAGATGTGTATAAAAACAAATCCAACATGCAGACCATTTTATAATTCTATATAAAGACATCAGACTTTTGTTTGTCCTGCACATGTGGAATGTGTCCATTGGACATTTTTCTGCTGTTGAAATTCATTCTTCTAGTGGATATATCTATTTATTTACTTATTTCAAATTTTCTTTCAAAAAGACAAGCAAGGAGTCCTCTGTGGCCTCTTAATTGCCAAAGCAAAAATTTTGCATCAAAATTCTTGTTGATTTGGAGATATGAGCCAAACTAAAAAAAGCAATGAGTGATTTTGAACCCTAGACTGGAGAAGAGCAAAGAACGTGTTATAAATGAGCAAAAATACATAGTGTTGGTAAATGCAATTTCATCGCTGCTTTCTCATGTCCCTAAATACAAAATGAAATGAAATACATTTCTTCATTTAGTTTTGAGGCTGCACTTAACTCCATATTCTACTGTCTCTGACTGGAGCTGACCAGCCAGTTCTTAGCTTTGAGCAAGACTTTTCCCAGTAGATCACCAGCTCTTCCTGCATCTCTCTCTAGCTAGTCTGAGTTGCCAAACACACATAAATCATGTCCTAAGGTCATCTTTATTACTTGTTTCTGCTTTCTTAGGAAGTGCACCATCAATCAGTGTTTGTGAGCCTGTATCCCCATCATCCCCGTGGGTGTGTGTCTGAATGGTGTTAATGCTATTGGCAGAGGACGAGGGATCTTGGATTTCAAAAGGCAAAGGGTAAAGCCATGAAGGAGAATTGGTGCAGATTCTGCTGATGGAGTGGAAAGAAATGTAAGCAAGTAGCAGGAGTGTTGTCAGATCAATGATGTCCTTGCAGTTTTTCTGCTCTCACTCTGCTATAGATATTGCACTTGAAATAAGCCCGAGGCGCAGTGATCGCAGTGCCGGGGAAGCGTGCTGGGCTAATGGGCATTGTACCTCGCTTTGCTTTGTCCCTGCCTGCAAATATGTTAGAAGCTGACTCTGTAGATAAATATTCTGTAAATTCTGTACAGTTCCTGGTAAGACTATATTTTAACATCAGACTAGTGATAACCAGTGTGTGGACATGAGGTGCAGTTGCTTCTTAAATTGCCCAAAGGCCCATGAGAAATTTGATTCCTTTTTACAATTGGATCTAGACAATTTGGGGAAGCACCCTTATTGTGGAGAGGCCCAACAGTACAAGTTTCACTCCTCGAGTGCAGAACTGGTCTGTGTAGGAGAGGTAACTGGCTGTATCTCATTCTATCAGTAGTCACTCTCCATCTCGCCGATATGAATAGGTTCATTGAATTGTGGGAAATATTGTTTGCCTTTTAAAAACGTGCTTGTGTGGATAGAATTGCAGTACCCGCCTGCCTCTTGGTCTGCTCTTGTATCACTTCAGGCTATGTTCTGCCAGATATTATTAAGTCTACAGAAATTTGGGCTCAGTCGAGGCTATTATAAGAAATGGTAAAAGGAAACTCATAAGGGAAGAAGTGTAGGTGATTTTGAGGCTTTTTCTCTGAACCAGTTCATATCTCCTTACACTGATGCTAACTAGCACTTTGCTGTTAATTTTTTAATAAGACATAAAACCCATCTGGAATATTGCAGCAGTTTTCAATTAATCTTCTCTTTAATTTCCAATTAGTTTGTTTTATTGGCTCTTATTCCTGTTTTCTATTCATTTACAATGAGTTGTCTGTTAAATCCTGCTTGCTTTTGTTTTTGCAAGGCACAAAATATTACTATTACTTTTCTATTGCATGAATACTTGAGGAGACCAATTAACTTCAGTTAGGAGAAGCACCAAAAGGCAGGGAAAGTCTTGTAAATCTTATCTAACTTGGCTAAGATTCTTGTCCCCATTTGAATTCTTACACCGTGGAAAAACCTTGTTATGAAATTACAGAGCTAGGTAGAAAAATCTCAAGACAGGAAGCTTCTCTGAGATCTTTCTTTTAGGTCTTGTTCCTCATCAAGAAGTATATACAATCTTTTCAAGGTATTTTGGCACTTGGCTTGATGATCCTTGCCAGAGCCCAGAAGTGCATGAAAACGAGTAACAAAAATAAACTGTGTTAATTGGACAAATCACAGTTTTCAAATCTGTCTGATTTAAGGCTTGGGAAAACAGCTCATTTTTATTTCCAGGGTTTCCCTTCTCTGTTTCGTGGCCTCTCCTGCTCATCTAAGATTTATTTACAGAGACGGTTTTAAGTTTTTCTGTCCTAGATAGCAGAGTAGTGTTGATTCAGTTGCCGTCTGTTTTGATAGATTAATTCCCTAATGTTCATCAAGGTGATTTGCACCATCTTTAAGTGTCAAGAAGAGTACTTACAGAGGTGGCATTTACAGATGTATTGGGAGTGACTGACTAATGGTCATAGTATTGTTTGAATAATGACTTCTTTCTTCCTGACCCGCTACCACCCCCATTTTAAGCATGAAAAGAGGTGTCTGAAGTCTCAATAGAGAAACTTTTGGCTGATGTGTCCCTCAAAGCGTATTCTGCTGTGAGTGTGTTTTTGTGACTGCATTCAACTTGGAAAAGAGAAAATTAGTAAGGCTTGATGGCACATCTTATTTAGAGTCAGTTCAGGAGCACAGAGGAATAATTCTGTACTTGCAAAAGTCTCCTACCAATAAAAAAACAACTAAAGAAAACTGATACTGAGCAAGAATGTTAAACTGAAACAGAGAAGGGAAAACATCTACATTTCTGCATAACTATCCTGGGCATTTCGTAGAATCTTAGAATGGGTTGGATTAGAAAGGACCTTAAAGATCATTTAGTTCCAACCCCCATGACATAGGCAAGGACACCTCCCACTAGAGCAGGTTGCTCAGAGTCTCATCCAACCTGACCTTGAACACCTCTAGGGATGGGGTTTCTTTAACCTTCCTGGGCAACCTGGGCCTGTGCCTCACCACCCTTATAGTGAAGAATTTCTTCCTTACATCTAATCTAAATTTCTACTCTTTCAGTTTAAAGCCATTATCCCTCACCCTAGCACTACATGGCCCTGTAAAAAGTCTGTCCCTCTTTCCTGTAGGCCCCCTTTAAGTACTGAAAGGCCCCAAGAAGTTCTTCCCAGAGCCTTTTCTTCTCTAGGCTGACCAATCCCAACTCTCTCATTCCATCCTCATAGGAGAGGGTATAAAACCCTTGGATCATTTTCGTGGCCTCCTGTGGCCCTACTCCAACTAGGTCCATGTCTCTTCTGTGCTGAGGACTCCAGAGAAGAGTCAGGAGAAGATGAGGGAAATAGCTTGGAAAAAATACAAACTATGAGCAAGCTATCAGTTATTCTTACATATGAGTTGTGCATATTCTGGTGCCGCTGAGCAAAGTTGAAACTAAGGACATTTTCCTTTAATAGGGTGTAATTTTTATCTTAGCATTTAGATTAATTATTCTTTGTAAAATAAGATGTGTTTTAACGTGTCTGAGTGAAACAGTTTAAAGTTATTAACTTGATTCAGTAACCCAGAATAAAGTATTACTTAAGCTATGTCAAGGATTCTGGATTTTTTTGTTTTTAATTACGATGGGAAAGGCTTGTGCCAGCAGAAAGGGAATTTCTTTTCTTACCATACTCTATCACACTGGTCATTTGAACTCAAAGACAGGAGTTAAATGCTACTAAAGGCTCAATTTTAAGATCAGAATTAAAGAATGCTTTGGTGGACAGATATTCTGTGAGAGCACTCCATTCTGGCTGTGCCATGTAAAATAGTAAGTACAGTTTTTCCTGAACAGTTTTAGAATTTTTCTAATCTGTTCAAACTTTACTGTATAGTCCTTCAAAGAATTATAATTCATCATGTGCACAATCTTACTGAAGGAAGTGCCAAATATGTTTTGAAAGACTCTATTTCTTCACAAAATCCTGTAAAAAGGTATCAGTCCTTTTTAGAAATGAGAACTTATCCTTGAAATAGCCTTAATCTTGGTTGTTTTTTTTATAAATGATCTTTTGATCAGATTTACTTACTTTAAGAGTTATGAAGGCAAGATACCAATTGGCTGTGTGTCATGGAACAGTCACTGAAGTTGACTATTCTCATTTTCAGTATCTGGGCATTTTGATCTGTGTCCTCACCTTGAGATTTAGCTTTAGATTTAAGGGTACATACTTTGTTTGTTTCAATGAGGTAGATTTAAATTTAACCTTCAGCAGCCTTTGGAAATTACATATCTTTTGGCTTTTATTGCTCTTCCTGGTTTTGAGCCTGTTTGTTTTTTTCATCGCTTCTTCAGTCAAGGTGCTTTGACTTTCAACAATTTGACCTTTTGCAATCAAAGTCATGCACCACGTTACTAGCTTGTCTGTTGTTAACTTGCCAGGTCTATGGATGGTCTTTGTCTCCACTCCAAAACCTGTTGAGGTAGCATTGGAAGAAGGAAAGCATTCAGCTCACGACTGTGTCCTGATTGCACTTTCCATTTTAAACCTTTTAAAAATCCCATATCAAAGTTGTTTAGTCTCTTTACAAATTTGCTCCTGCAAGCACTTGAGCGGCTGAGTATGGTTATCATACAAGTGATAAGAATGTAAAGTCCTGTAGGTACCTACTGGATGTGCGGTCCGAGTGGGCTGGCTCCCATATAGGTTTCTCAAAAGTGGTGCTTCAGTCTTTGGGCACTTTTCAAAATCTGATAAAATCCCCTTCCTTTAAGCTCAAAATGTCAAAAAGAGTAGGACAGTGTTGCACTGAGTAAAGTGATGAGCCAGAGTGCTGTGTGTAGTTTTGTATAGAAAGGTGATGAATGGCAGATGTTTAGAGCTGACATCAGGACAATATTACAGCCACCTTCATTCCTCAACCAACCAGATGTTCTTTCCCTGCCTCTCTTTTTCTCTCATCCCACAATTTAGGGTTTTTTCCCTGTTGTCTCATTCTACACTTGGATGGGAGGACTATATTTTTGTGTCCTATTTAATGGTGATGCTGTTTTCTGATAATTAGGAATATTGTGATAGAGGATTTTGGGGTGGTTTTTTTGCTCCTTGATAGCTACACATTGTGCTAAGGAAATCTCACCTTTTTCTCCTGTTCAGAGTAATTGAAGAGAATTCCTTAAGCCAGCAGAAAGTGATAGAATCCATTACACACAGGATGTTAAGAAAGCTTACGTGTACTAATACAAGAAGAACTACTCTGAATGGGACATCTGCCTATGTGAGATGGATGATAAAATCAATCATCTAGCCCATCTGTTATAAAGGAGATCAGCCGATTTGGAAGAAAACTAAGCAAGATTCAACATGGACTCAACTTTTGGTCACAAGGGATAAGGTGCTTAAGTTACTGTGTTTTAAAAAGGTACTACCAACAGGTCGGTCCAAATAATTCCTTGGCATATATGCTCTTAGCCAGCTCTTAGTTGTGAAACAAGCCATGTTAGGTTAAATGATCATAAAATGAACTCTTAAAAGTTATTTTTCTTTGCAAGGGCTGTGGGTTAAGAGCACACTTGACTCACTGCTATGACTCAGCTACAGGTGGTAACTTGTTCAGCTAGAGTAACTGAACTAATTTCAGTTGTGTCTGTACAGCCAAGTCTTCTATGATGATGTGGAAATAGCAACACATGGAAATACAGGAAAATCAGAGCTAGATTTCTAGGTTTATTTTGGAACTTTGATAGACTTTTCAAGAAACTTAGGTCAAAATCATGATCAGCACTAACTATGTGGATCATACTAATTACGTGGATTGTGATCACACAGTTACCACACTCATCTTGCTTTGTTTCATCAGGACATTTCTACGCTGTCTCCCGTCATTAAAATTTGTTAGGAATGCATTTTACTGATTACACTGTAGAAGCACTTACATTGTGTGTATCTCCCAAATTGTCCTAGACCTGTTCTGCTCATCGTATCTCATTTACTGTGGGTGCCTTTCTCCCAGCATATCATGAAACCACCTATTCAGGACGCTCTGTCCTTGACCTGTGTATCCTGATGACGTCTGTAGTTAACAAACATTCTCTAATGCTGTTGGGAGGAATTCACTTGGTGCTGGACTCCTCTCACAAGGCCTGGCAGAGAGCTCCTCGTTGCTTTTCCCACTGACTACTCGTGCTCCCAGTGGGCTCGTAATCAGATGTAGCAAAATGAGTGAAACTGCATAAGCAGCAAAATATTTCTGTATGTCTATGAGGGCAACAGAAACTGGCCCCAAGAGACAGTAAGAATGTTAATCTCTAGTTGATTGTAAAGTTGTGTTTGTTGGGTTTTTTTTTAAATCCAAAAGTTCTGAATTTTAGGCCAGTCACATCAACTGGCAGAGGGATGTCAGCAGTTCCACTGCACCAGTAGCAAAACCAGTTCTCAGCCACTCAGATTGTTCAGTTGGCACATCTCCACCCTTAAACTGAGAGACCACTTAGTCCAGGGCCATACAAACTCCTCACCATACTGGACAGTGCTAGTCCAATGGAAATGCGTAGGGTTGAATTTTTAATATATTTTCTTAAAATTATTTCAGATGCCACTGGGATGTAATCCTCTAATAGTTTTCCAGTATGACAGTAGCAGTTCTGCAGATGTAGAGCTGCTTTTTCCCCAGATATTTTTCAGACTTAAAACAAAATATTTGACGTGTTTTTTTAGATATGTATGTGAATTTTATAAAAGTCAATTTATCATATCCATTGCACCTACTTTCCTGAGATCTGTTTAAAAGCATACAACGATACCAGGGCACACTTTAAATCAGTGATTGAGTTCTAAAGTATTTTTATCTTTAGATTTTGAAACGTAACTGATTACTTGAAAAGCTACAAATCCTACATGAAGGATGCTCTAGTCCTGCGAGTAAAGGCAGTTTGGATTTGTAAAGCCTCCCACATACTCTATACGTAACTCTCACTAAATTGCAGTTAACGCTTTTTTGTCTTTTGTTTTCTTCTGGTGGGGAAAACTCAAATTTGCAATAAGAAAACAGAGAGATTCTTGTTTTTTTTCTAATGCAAGGAAGACTTCCTGCTGTGCACAGCAGTGGTATTACTGTCTTACTGATTCCTAAAGTTCGTTGAAGTGTAGCAGGCAATGAGAAGCAGAGAAATGAGGAGTGGACAGCACAGTGCTTAGAGTGTTGATGGCTCCGTTAAGGACACGCATGGGTCACCAGCCAAGGACAGTTGTACAATTCTTCCAGCCGCGTTCAAAGCCCTGTAGTTGAAACAAGCTGGTATAGAAGCTGGCTAGCTGTGTTACCACAGAACCTACCACACATACGTGCCCTAATGTGATAAATCAGGGGGAAACAATATCGGTTTCTGTATGTAACTGTCCAGGCAAACCAATCCACTTTGCGTCTATGTAAGAAGCCAGCAAGAGTTTGCTTAAAAATTCAATTTAGTTTCCCATTTCAGTTAACCCAGTAGGTGATAGGAAATGTATGTATTTGTGGATGAAAGGGAAATGCAAAGGAGCTCAAAAATATTTTCAAGCTCTGTTTTTAATAATAAAAATAGGCAACTTTGAAGCAAACAGCCTGAGTTAAGAACCACTGCTGCCACTCTGAAGCTGCGTTGAAGACAGGCCCAGATGAAGGCTTAGATTGACTTGAACTTTGTCTTCAAAGTTCTTTAAAGTGAGATTCCCATCCCCCATGTCAAGGTTATCTTTGTGATAGCCTTGGAAAGAGTCAGGCCACTTACCAATGGATGCTTGTTCAGAAGTTTGACAGTCTTTTCATTGATCCTACTCTTGCATGAAAATGGCTTTATCAAGCCTATAATTAGAAATGAAATAGTCTTAAATGGTTTCCACACAGCTTGACTTTCAAAGAGGTTCCAGTTTCACATAACTTCATATAAACAGAGAATCAGAAGATATAACCAGATACCACAGTTCCTGCTTACTAATTGCCATAAAGCAGAGCCATCTGCTTTATACAAAGTCTAGGTCAGGTAATCCTTCTAAACTGTGACCTTTGGGGCTCCATGGAACTTGTTCTTGATTAAATAAAACCTTCTTAGGAAGTTATTGGGAAACTTGGTGCAGGTTCAGTCTGAGCAGAGAATGTAACTGATTGGATTTTTGTATAATCTTAAGCAGACAGTTCTAAACTAGTCTATCTTTTGAACTTTTTTATTTTGCTTAACTGTGTTAATCTTTATAGCAATTCAAGGTGCAGATGAATTATTTCAGCTTTTTAAACCGATTCCTCATAAAAGATGAATTAGATGACAAATGAACGATTTAAACAGAAATTTATGATGGTTAAAGATGAAGCAACTGGATGTCTCATCAGCCTAAAGGAAGCTCAGGATTGGGGCTGGGGAAATTGGTGCGTGGCCTCCATCTTGTGCCATTGCCTGACCTTTTATACCATCTATGATGTGGCAAACAGAAACAGAGCAAATAAATATAATTGCAGCTCAGCAAATACAGAAGAATACTTGTACTTCCTCACAGCTATTTCATTACTAGCAAAGCTCGTATCATGGATGCTTTCGAGTTTGTCTCTTTTCCATCATATACATTATTTAAATATTTGATCTGTTACATGAAAACAGTTACTGTGATTAAATAATCAATTCTTCTGCTCTAGTTTTCTTTTGGCATTGGTGACTATTATTTTTGGCTGTCTATCTTTGGCAAGCGATTGGCAATTATTCACTGCCAAATTGAAAATAGAAGTATTATTGCCAGAGCAAATAATACATTATTTTGCAGTTACACAGAGCTTTCCAGTTATGGATCACAACCTATTTTGTGACCACTAATGAATTTAGCCGCTTACCACCCACCAAACATTCATATTCTTGCCTTTGAGGATGAGAAAGACAAGGTATATAGTGCAGGACACAATCTTCCTTTTCCAGGGGCTGGTGTAATTTACCATTAATGAAGACATCAGAATGCATCACTCAGTAGAAGTATGTCTTCTCCCGTGAACTGAGGGAACCTAGTCTACCAACCACACAAAGGCTGGAGTGGCTTTGCCTGGTCCCTGATATCCTGCTCTTACAGGAGGTAAAGAAAAGCTGAATTGGAACTGTCCATCTTCTCAAAGAAAATGTTCACAGGGTGTTGCATTGATGCAATATTTTGAGACTCTGCGTATTTTGAACTTTGATAGCTCCCTTCTGATTTCGTGGGAGATCAAGAGAAGTTGTCAAACACAGCAGATGAGCCAATTATCTTGTTTGTTTAAACTTCATTATGGTATTACTGTTCCCATCAACAGCTGATGCAGGCAGGTGTCCTCATATTAACCGTGGTCTGCAAAGCTATTTTGCATTCGTAAGAAAATTTTGTGAAGAAGTTCTGCAGTGGAGAAGAGTTTCTTACTGCACTGGGTGATGCCCTCGTGTCTGAGGACTGATCTCTTCTAGTTTTGACACATCTCTTTGAAAATGTCCCTCTAGCATCAGGATCATAAGTCTGAACATCACTCCCTAAGTCTGTGGTATTTTCACACCTTTAAATATGCTCCTTAGAATTGCGGTGGCACAAAGTCTTGCTCTGCTCTCCACATTTCTGATCAGGTGACAGGTTTTGTCTTCCCAGCTTCAACTCCTCCAAATCATAAAATCATAGAATGTTTTGGGTTGGAAGGGACCCTTAAATCTCATCTAGTCCGAGCCCCCTGAAGGGAGAAGGGACATCTGCAACTAGAGCAGGTAGCTCAGAGCCCCGTCCAACCTGGCCTGGAATGTTTCCAGGGATGCATCGACCACCTCTCTGGGCAACCTGGGCCAGGCTCTCACCACCCTCAGTGTAAAAAAAAGTCTTCCTGCCCTCTAGTCTAAATCTTCCTCTTTTAGTTTAAAACCATCACCCCTTGTCATGTCCTCATCTTTCTTGTAGGTGCCCTTTAAGCACTGAAAGGCCATAAGAAGGTCTCCCTGGAGCCTTCCCTTCTCCAGACTGAAGAACCCCAACTCTCTCAGCCTGGTCTCACAGCAGAGGGGTTCCAGCCCTGAAGGGATTTTGGTGTTTGGGGAAGCATGACTCTGGTCCTAGGTTTTGTTCCTTGTTTGTAGCCCAATACAAAGATACAATGAGAGTCTACCTTGCTTTGTTCTCAGGTGCTGCAGGGACTGTTGTGGCTGGTGATATACTGGTCTTTTCTTGGCTGTGAAGTGAAAAGCTCTTCTTCTCCATATATTTTTCAAATTGCAGAGACTGTTTGAACTGTGGGAATCACCTTTCATACACCTGACGACTTTGGGTAAAACATTGAATGCCTTTAAGTGGCCATTAAGTGCAGAACTCTGCTGGATTGGACTGTCGGTGTCATTTTCTTAAATAAAGAGGCATCTGAAACCTGAGATCTAATACATTCTGGGAGCACAGCAGCAGTTGGGGGCAAACAGAGGCAGTTTGCCCTGAAATTCAAAGTGCGGTAGCTCAGAGACAACCATCTGTATGTATTTAGGGAATCTGAAATTACCTGAATGCCTGGCAATTTTTTGGTAATTATCTCAGAAATGGGTTATGATATTTCACAGATAATTCTCTAGCCCTTTCATTCCTACTTTGATAAAACCTACTAAAAATCTGTTGCTTATTTTATTCCTTGTTGGGATTGAAGAAATCCCGCAAACAAATAAAAAATCTTGCTTTGAAAGATCTTACTGGAAAGTACATGTGTGTGTTTTAAGGCTTCCACATTTTAAAGGCAAACAAGGGAGTGCTGAAATTTACTGCAGCACTGAAAAATATTCCATCACTCGGATCAAAAGTAGGCAAAGATCACAGAAACACTGGGAAGAAACAGCAGTGCCAGAGCAGGATTTTGGCTATTTTGGGATAGCAGCTGCTTCTCTCTGACATGGACTCAAAATGCTGGATGTTCTGTACGGTGGATCTGCTCATTCAGATCATTCCCTACAGTGACTTTTTCATGGGAACATTGACTAGAATAGTTATTTGGGATAAGTATTTGCTTTGAGCTAATGAGAATTCTCTCTCCTAGGCAATCGCACAATTGCTAAATAGCAGTTGACTTAAACTCCTGAATGCTTATTTCCAAACATTCAATATAGAATGGCAAGAATAACATGTGAATGTGAACGTAATTTTATATCGATGTGTTGATTTTGTGTAACTAAAGAGATGCAGAACACTAAATTGCCAGGGAAAGCCAATGCTGAGCAGTCACGTCTACTCTGAAAATCTCTCTTTCGTTACAGAGAAGTGACAAAACTGAATCATACGTCACCAGAAATGGGAAAACTGGATCAACCCCAGTATTTGGACATCCCTGACTCCTTCTGGCTTAACTTTGGCTCTGGCAACTGCAGGTCACAGGAATGATGCTCCCCCATCCCTCCCAGATCTCAGTGTGGTAGGAATCACAGCTAGTTTCAGCACAGAGCCCTGCATTAGAACTTTCTGTGCTTGACAGGCTGTATTTGGCAGCATGAGAGTAATAGGGTTTCTTTATTTGATTCTGCATTTGATTGATTGCTTTTAATGCTATTTATTTTCTTTCTTGTGGTTTAGCTGAAGTTCTTGCTGATGGCAGCAGTATCAAGCTGCACCTCTTGTCAGCTATGGCTGGTTTATATAATTTTTTTAATAATTTTTGAATGAATGCTGATTGCTGCACCCGTATTCTTAAGGTAGGTGGTATATTAATTTTTAATTTCTAGGAGCTCTGAAGAAAATGGTAAAATATTGTGAGAACACACTCTTATACCCCTGCACCATGCTGCATAATGGTATGTAATGGAATAACTGGCTTGTTCAGAGCTTTCCCTCCATCTTCTGTTGCTTGCTGTAGACCCTGCCTGAGATTCCATAACCCAGAAGGCAGGGTTGGTTTTGCAGTGCACGCAGCGACCGATCACTTCTCAGTGAATCCCCAAACCTCGGCCAGCCAGGAGCTGCAGGTGTCCGCTACTGGAACGTGTTGTGCCGCTTTCCTAGCTCCAGGCAGAGGAACACCTCGATCATTTGCATTAAGGGAATTTTTCCAATTGAAGCTTTGAAGTTCTGAGAATCCAGTTTGTGATTGAAACCAAGAGTTTTATGATGTGACAGGACAATGTTGGAAAGATTTCTAGCAACATTCCACATTTTTATTTCACAGTATTTTTCCAGTAGGAAGTGTTTAGTATTTTTTCTCTAATGGAAAATAGGTATCTTCATCCCCCCCTTTTTCTTGTTTTCTTTTGGTGTCTCTTCCCCATTTCTGTTAAGAATCAGGGTCACTGGCCCCAGAGATAATTTTAACCTCAGGATTTATTTGTGGGAAAACCATAATGACAGGAACCTGAGTGCATCCATTAGTGTTTCAAACAGTCTGATTTTCTTTCTTTGTTCTTTTGGCAAAATTCCATGACTTCCTGGCTACTCAGAATAGTAACTTTTTTTTCTGGTGGTGTTCTTGAAAAGTCTAAAGATATTGTCCCAAATAGCTTTTTGGTAGTTCTGTCATGAGATCCCAGGTGTTAGCTGAATTTCTGAACTGTAGAAACTCTACAGATCAGTGCAAGGTCAGTGCTGCAGAGGAGTCATCAGCAGTCCAAGAGGAGGTACCAGAAAGCAGATTCCTGAGCCAAGCTGAAGATGGTAAGAGAATTTTTCCCTGAATACTGAGGGATCATTGTAGAAATACCCCAAACTCAGTGAAATAAGTGTGAAAGGCACTTGCTGTAGAACAAAATGAGGTTTATGAGAGGCTGGTTGCAATTGTGGAGGTCAAAGTGTGGCTGCTTCAAAATTTACATTAACACATCTTTTTAATAATATATATGCATATATATATTAGCCTTAGAAGAAAAAAGAAAAAGGGGTTTCTTGAACTGAATCAAACAGCTGCTTCTACCCATAGTGTTGTGATTTGTGATGGAAAGTCTTCAAATACAAGCTCCACAGCTTCTTCCATCATTAAGTTGTCACTATTATGCTGTTGTGTAGGTGTCAGAGCCTGGTTTTCAGTGAAAGCTTCCGTGGTTGTACCTCATGTATCTTATTTTCTTATGCAGATCCAGCACTTTCGGCCATCACAGGAGCTAGGTGAAAAGCCCTTTCTTGAATTTGGCTAGATTGAAAGCATTGTGGATATTTTGTTCTATCTGAATTCCCAGATGTTCCCAGTGGATGTTAAAATATAGTTATAGTTACATGAGAGCAATGTTTATTTCATTACTCCAGCCTTTCTCTCTACTCCTAAACAAATTCTGGTTGTGTGCTAGGAATACAAGCTTAGTAACGTGTCAGTCAGAAGTAACATGTGAGTCAGAAGTAATGCCAGTTAGGTGGTAGTGCCAATGAACAAATAATTTTTGCTTAAATGAGAAGAGACATTGTCTAGAACATTATACCTGTGTGCCAACTTTTCTACCTGTAAATTGTCTGCCCTGCTGCCTTGGAAATGTCTCCTAGGAAGAGAATTCTTTCTAATGGGTGCAGAAGGCTTTTTGGATGTTCGTTCTACAGCTTTATTTGTTCTAATTAGGTCTGACATTTCACAAGCTGTATGTTCATTATTTGACGGGCGAAACATCAAAAATAATTAGGCCAAATGATCACACAAATGACAACAGAAAGCTTTTTCAGGGCATGTTAGCTGCTTTTTATTAATAATTATCCTCATTAAACTTCACCAAACTGTATTATAATCTCATTGCCTGCTCATCGTTATCGAACTTCCAAAATCAGGTGAGGATTTGAATTTTCCTATGAGATGAGCAATCTTTCCATCTGAAAAACTTTTAAAAAGTTTTGAGTTGGAAGGAATCCAACTCATTCCTTCTTTCCAACCTCTTTTGTTTGATCGAAAGCAGATATAGATTTTCCATTTTGCCAGGAGAGGTCACTCTTTCTCCTTTGTCTTGCCTGCTTCAGGCTACAGTACCATAATAAATCCTCTTTCCATACTAGAGTGCATTTGCATATTCCTTGAAGTACCGTTTGGATGCAGTCTGATAGACGTGAAGAGCCCTGTACTGGAAGGATTAGTAAGATTTGCTTGATATCAATATGGAAAAGTCTTAAAGAATTTTGCGGCCAATGGTAATGTATCTCCAGGTTTCCATCAACCATCTGGTGTAATTCTAGCAAAAGCCCATAATTCTCTCAAATTCTATCATAGAATTCTAAATGGAGGTTTTAAAAAGCAGAAACCAGAGAAGATATCACTTAATTAAATTTTAAAACTTTTAAAGGAATTTTGAAAAACCCCCATGTTCTAAATTCATGTCTTAGTGACAGAGAATTGTATTGTGTCCAACATTGGAACAATAATGCATCTCAGTAGAAATTGGTAAGAATTATTCAACCAACTGCTATTTGAGAAAAGCCAAGACAGGGTCTTCTAGAATATCTTATCATTTATGCGGAAAAAATCCTCGTGACTGATTTCTCACTAGAGCAAGTGCTAGAAAATCCTCAGGATATGGTTTCCGAGTAACAAGCTGGGCAGGTATGAAAAAGAAAACACATTGATAATTCCTGTTTCCAACATTTATTTCATTTCTATGTAAAATAAAATGCAATGACTTGGATAAAATAAGATCATACCCAGGCCCTCATGCTCCAGTTCAAACCTAACATAAACCAACACCTGAGGTTCAAAACAGGTGTTTGATTTCCTTGCCTTTTAATTTTTTTCCCATTTTTGCACTCCTCCATCCCCAGTGTTGTAGAAGTAGGGTAAAAAAAACCCCAACAACCCCAAACCAGAACCCTGTAAAACTGGTTAGTCACACAGCATTGCAGGATTTCTGCTGCATTGGCAATCTCCCAAAGCCAGGCTGTCTCATGATGTTACTGGTTCAGTTTTGCAGACTTAGGAAATATAGATCTGCATCCAAATGGTGCAGTTCTTACACTCAGCTGCACATATGAGATATATATGATTATCCTATTCCTGTCTGTATATTTTTATATGGTAAAAGATGGAAAAAAAGAGCAACAGAACCCAGTGCAAGCATCTCTGTATTAGTGTTCAAATGCTTCTCAGGCTTCTTCTCACCAAAAAAATTTAGGATTCTAAAATAAATTGAAAAGTTAGATTTTTAAAAATATTTTTAAAGGACTTGCTACTTTTTTTTTAAGTTGTCGTTCCTCAACATTACCAGCTTTCATGCCATGGTGTGTTCTGGGACAACTGGATCTGATGAAAGGAGGTTGGAGCAAGGTGGAGGTTGATCTCTTTGTCCAAATGACAAGAGATAGGATAAGAGGAAGCAGCCTCAAGTTGTGCCAGGGGAGGTTTAGGTTGGATATTAGGAAAATTTTTTTTCCTGAAAGGGTTGTGAAGCCCTGGTCCAGGCTGCCCAGGGCAGTTGTGGAGCTGGGCATACCTGGAGGGGTTTCAAAGCCATGTAGATATGGTGCTGAGGGACACGGTTTAGTGGTGATCTGACAGTGCAGGGTTAATGGCTGGTCTCAATGATCTTGAGCATCTCTTCCGACCTAAATGATTCTATGATTCTTTGATAGTTGTGACATCTGCTAGTAACACGTTATGCTAACCTCAGAATACCACTGTGGCATGCATTCCTAACTGTGTGGACCAATGGTTCCTGCTTGATGGAAGAAAATGAAGCATCTATTAAAATGCTAGAAAAGGAAAAGAGATTTTAAGGCATATAGGAGATGTGAATGAATCAAACTTGAGTTTGGATCCTTTGGGGAAAAGTTGCTTTTTTGTTTTGTTGTTTTCCCCTTGGAATGAGGTAAGAGCTCTGCTCTTAAGTGCCTCCAAGTAGGCTGATGACAACATAGTAAATAACAATACGGGCACTCTCCTCTCTCTATGCCACCATTTTGTTGTTGAGGGAGTAGATTATCAAAAGAAAACTGAAAGTACTCCATCAAACTGAGTTCCTAGCAAACGAGAGCTGTAGCAAGCTGTCTCTGCCAGAGGTGTGAACAACGGGAACATGTCCCTTTGAACACATAAACCATCTGCTCTGTACTCAACAGGCAGGCTCCTCATTGTAAAAATGCCTATATTGTTATACCCCTCGCTCTCTACAGGGATATATAAATATTCAGCTTGAGAGTTGGAATAATTCTGCATGTTTGAGCAGTGAACTGGCTTCTCTGTTACCCCTCTGTTGACCTTTAGCTTTGGCTGTCCTGCTGCCTGTCTATGGGTAACAGATAACTACTTCATGACCAGATGAAGTTCCTTTTGAGACACAGAGGACCATATTTGGGTTTAAGGTAGAGTGGAAAGCTGTACAAAGAAGAATATTACTGGATAAGTTTCTATTTTTCAATATATTCCATTATATTATAGAAAAACCCACCCTGTAATTGGTAGATAGAATTTATGAGAATATCCTGCTTTCCTAATGTAGGAACTGTTAGAATTGTGTCCTATCTTCACTAAATTTATTGCTAAGGCCTAACAAGCTTCCTCTTTGCCATATTTATTTCTATGTGACTTCAGGAATTCTTGCTGAAAGAATCTATTAACGTTGGCTAAAGCAGGACTCTAATTCCTGCAGTTCTGAGCACAGGTTTTGGGACTGGGGCAATTCAAGGAGCAGGAAGGTGAGGTTGTAACCAAGTCCTTTCCTTTGTGGTATTTTGATGTTTTAGCTCACTGCAGGTTAACTGCTTTGTTCACATACTTTACTTTGCAATATTAGAACATGTCTTTAATTTTTATGCACGTGGCATCTCCCAGTTTAAAAAAAAAAAAAAAAAATTAGCTTCATTTGTGTAATGGTCCAGCATATCTGTATTGATGTAGGTCCTCCAGGCGGTAAATTCTCCTCGAGGAGAAATCTTAGAATTTTGTTTGCATGTTGTGCTGAAGAGTTTCTTTGCTTTTCTTTTATAGAGCATCTTAACCTCCCATGGCTGCAGTTCAGGGAATGGCTCTTTGCCCCAAGGCCTGGGTCAGAAGTGTTGCTTCCTATTACCTCCTCCCTTTGCTGACACTACTAAAGGCTTTGCTACTGCAAGAAAAATGTCCAGGCCTTCAACCAACCAGCTCCTATCTACATGCAAATGCTCTGAGCTGTTCTGCAAAGTCCTTACCTTGTGCATATGCAAGTTGCTTTTGAAAGAAAGAATGAGTACTTCATGGGCATTACAGTGAAAGGTCAGGCTGGTGTATACAGTATATCCAACATCACTTCAGTTCATGGCCATCTGATGGTCTCTGGTTACTTTCTTCCTCTAGCAGTCTGGAATAGTTGGAAAATATCAAAATAAACTAGCAAGCAGGTTGTGTTTTTAGCTCTTTAACAGTGACTCCAACCTTGCAAAGATATTAACATGAACACTTTCTTTAGATGCATGAATCAAATTTAAATCAGAATTAATTTAAAGTGAAGAATGAACTCCTTCATTTGAGAAAGGAATAAATGTATGTACTCCTACAATGTGTACAGGAATGTAGCAGGGATAGGGTCACACAGCTGGGAGCTTGTGCTAGCTATTGGGATGTCCACAAGCATATATTGCTTGCTCTGGATTCTCAGATGAGAATATGATGTAAGAAGCAGGATTTGGACTCATTTACAGCTTAAAGAAACCTCATCTAAAGCTGGTGAAACCCAACATTTTCTAGATTAATTCACCTACTTGTTGTTTTTCTGGCGACGTTTTTGTTGTCCACACCCTACTCCCCACCCTCCAAACAAAACCAGATAAAACCAAATGAAACTGCCAATTGGAATAATGGAAATTTTTGAGAAGGAAAATCTGGAGGAAAAAATCCACAGAGTATGCTCATAAGGTGACTGAATTCAACTTCCAAATCTAAATGCTTAATTTTTTTATTCTGTATCTGGTTTTACTTTATATTGTAATACAATACAAAGATTTTGTAATTTTGGATAATTTGATAGCAAGAAGTTACAGCCTATCTAGATACCATTCCTAAAGCAATATGATCTTTGTCAGCTACAAGAAAAAAGTAGCCTTCAAATATGCTTTGCATCAATATAAGGCACCAATATATTTATAATCTGTATCTGAAATGCCAAATTTTCAAAATTGTGATTCCTCACACTTTTTTCTCTCCTAATTTTGAGTTACAAATCAACAAACAATTTATGATCACGTTGAGCGATACAGATTTTACTGTAATTTGTGAAAACTTATTTAAACGTGAGAATCTTTAACAAGAGAACTAATAATGTTCTGTTTTAAAGTTATCTGGAGAGAGGAACTATTCACATGGCAATAGAAGATATATATATTTAAAAGCTTGAAGTACTTTTGTAACTGTAGTCCAGAACACACAGCTTCTTACATAAAACCTCTGGGGATTTAAATAATGCTCCAGCAGGGTGGTCTTGCACTATTTGATTTCTCTCTTCTTTTGCTTCCCAGAGAATTCCATTTAAAGAGTATTTAATTGAGGACATTTTCTTTACTGCATTTTTCCTTTTCTTTTTTAAAGGTTTAGAGCTTTGTTCTCAATGTTTTAACTTGTAATCAAGAAATGTGTCAAGTCTGTTGCCAATTAGTGTAGCTGGTGTGAAAGAGGATTGGGTCTTGGAAGGATGGTGCAAGTCTTATGAACCAACACAAGAGTCTGTAAAAGGGGGCTTGGGAACAGAGGCAAGAAGCAGCAACAACACCACGAAAAATTATTAACCAGAGAAAACAGAGCAGAAGAACAGAAATTTGTACAGAGCTCAGGAGAGCATGTGTAATATTTACTAAGGGTTTAATCAACCTTTAGCTGAAGGTTGAAAGTTAAGGTAGTGGCTCACGGCAGGGATATTTTATTTTTAGGCAACCAGAGAAGGAGCTCAGCAAAAGTCAGGTTTGGCTGCTTGCCAGCTAACACTGGGTATGGACTTGAGACATTGCCCAATAGCTTTGTAGTAGAAGAAATGAGATTTTGTGACTGAAATCTGTTATATCATAGAATCACAGAATGGTGATTGGGTTCGAAGGGACCTCAAAGATCATCTAGTTCCAATCCCCCTGCCATGGCAGGGACACCTCCCACTAGACCATGTTGCTCAAGCCTCCATCCAACCTGGTCTTGAACACCTCCAGGAATGGAGCATCATGTTCAAGCTGTTTTCAATGTATTTTATGAAAGAAGATTTATGAGAAAACTGGGAAGCTCTTGGCTATAATTCAGCTGCACTGATTCTCTTGAACCATTGTTTAGCAGCTTTCACATAACCCGAAAGCCCAGAAACATCCAGTTGTCTGTCTGTTTTGGTCCATTTGGCTCTTTTTGTTAATTGTTTTTCCATGACTGTCTAATAACTGATCTTTTTCACATTGCCATAGATCATTTTAATGAATTAAGGAAGGAAAACAGGCAAGGTAAGAAGCTTTTGCATAGGAGTCCTGTCAAAGACTGTGAAAGATTTGATGGTGAAACCATTTCATACAAGGTAAACACTCCTATAAGTAAGCATTTTGAGTGAGAGATTATCAATAGAAGGTTGATCAACAATTTAAAGTTTTGTTTGTTTTTTTCTTTTTGTTTGCTTGTTGGTTTTTTTTATATGGACATCACTAGGAGTATATTGGAGAGAGAAAATACATATTTAAAACCTGAATTAAAATTTTCATGCCTGGAAAAAGTTCTCAGGAATGTACAACCCCAGATTTAGCAGTAAATAATGATTGCTTTTGAAAATGATAGTACAAATGATCTAACATCCGAAGGAATTGCATCTTTTCTAAAACTTGTTCCTCTTTTAATTTGCATCTGATTAAATGTTTCAACCAAAACTCATGGCGTAAGGAGAAGTGGCAGTAAGGAATAGTGGGATCACTTTGGAACAATCTGAAAAAATCTGTGGATGAAGGAATATATGAAAGAGGAAAGGCAGAAATATAGGCTACAATTATAAACATAGGCAGAAAGGAGGGATATGAGCAATTAAGAGAAAGAAATGTTAGATGCTGAAAGCAATGCAGTGGGTGGTGAGACATATTTGTTGCGTGGTTGGTTTCAGTTGTCTTCTTACTGTTCTGGTGAGATTGACTGTAAAAATTCATTGTGTTCAAAAGCAGTTAGAAATTCTCTTTTCTGGATCTGTGCTGTGTATGGCAATAGGTAGTAAAAAAACCCCCAAACAACAATTTTTTTGTTTGGTTGGTTTTTTTTACCAGAGCTGGACAAAAGGGTTTATTGAACAAGGTAAACCCCCGAGTTTCATACTGCTTTGTTACAGGAAAATGAAATTATTTTCCAAATGCATTTCCACACCGTTCTTTTTTTTTACCTGTTTAGTACTTGTTGTCCGCTGCAGAATTTCAAGTGAATAGAATAGACCCGCCTTAAACTATACTTGGATGTTTTCCTCATTGTGTTACAGCTGATTCCTACAGCTGTGTCTTGCTTATGTTTCTTTGAAATCTGTTTTCCTCTGTTTTCTTTAGCTGCAATTTTGGGTTACTGAATGTGAGTGTTAGATGTGTTCTGTGAAAACAAAGAATAGATTGATGACATTCTAGCTCAGAAACTCAGATTTTGGGGGGTTAATGTCATCTCAGATATTAAAAAAGACAGTTAATGGTCAGTCACAAGATATTATAATATAAAAGTGTGGCAAGATATAGAATATATATGTAGATAATTATATAATTATATTAATTGTTTATAGTTATTTAGCAAGGTAAGAAGAGACATTTGCCGAGGAGAAAAAGGAAATATTCCTGCAAATCACTTTTGTGTTGTATCAGTGAAGTCTGGTATGCCTGCAAACAAAAAGAGACAAAGTTTTATGGAATCACGTCTGAGTTGCTGCAGAGGGAAAGCAAAAGGTCAGGGACAGGTTCTGCTCAGCCTTACATCTGCCAGCAGCTCAGGCATTGCCAGCCCTCAGGGTGCAGAGGATGCTGGTGCTGAGGGAAGGTGGGCAGCACTTGTGCTTGCCAGGTGGCTTGAGAAAGCTGCTGCAAAACACTGTTGAAGGAAACAGCAACTGAGAATTAGAACAACCAAAAGCCCTGGTCTGGCTCTTTTCTACAGCGTCTCGGTGTGAATCACAGTCGTGCAGTGGTGGCAGAAGTTCATTTGGATTTACTGCAGTGAGGTCAACACCAGAATCAGGCCTGTCTCCCAGTCTGAGTTCGCAGCTGGAAGAAAAACATAGGGAAGTATCTGTGACTGGATTTGGGCTTTTCTGGCCAGTGGTGCTGGCCTGGGGACAAGGGAAGTGGCTGAGTCAGAATCAGAAATTCGAGACAGGATTGAGAATTGAGGCAAGATTAATTCTGGAGCCCTCCAAGGCTCCATGGTGGAACACCAGCCTGACTAGCCTTGCGAATGATGCAATTTAGGTTTCCTCTGGCTTGGAGTTCTCAGACTTCCTTTGGGAAGATGGTGGAGGGTTAGCCAGCATTACCAGCTGCCTCAGTGCTCTGCCTTCCAGGAGACGGTAGCAGTGTGGGCAGCTCCTGCACTGACCTGCTCAGCACTGCTGCTTCTGACCGCTTTCCTCCCTGCATTCCAGGGAAGTTCCCTGCTTTTCAGAGGGAGGATTCCTGCTCTCCTTTCTGCTTCCATGTGCATTTTCCCTTTGAAGTAAGCTACCCTGCTTGGCTTGGTAGGTGTGCTCAGAATTTGGAAGTAAAGCTGAGGGGTATGACAAGGTGAGGGAAAACAGCAGAGGAACAATGAAATACTGCCCACTATTCACCCCAAACCAAAGAGAGGTCAGTCATTCTGAGAGCAGAAGAGTTCATGAAGCCTGATTCATTTGTGCTTCACAGCTGATGCCTCTAGTGTTGCTTGAAATGAGATAGTGAACTCAGAACTTACAGAGGAGATAGAAAGATTGAACAGACCCACAGAAAGATGGGCACAGAAACACACTTAGGCAGATACTGTGATCACACGAGTATTGTTTACCTGAAACAAGAAATGAAATTAAACTCCAGAGGAACAGGAAAGGGAACAAAGAAGAAATAACTTTGATCTTCCTAGCAATATAAAAACAATCTCTCTTCTAGCAGATCTGGCTGAACATTTGAGACACAATCTCTGAATGACTTCTCCTGTCATGAAATATAGGTGGTGGGAAGTGCAACTGCCAGGAGAGCATAGAGCACATCTCCCCTTTCCCCACCCTCTTGCTGCAGACAGCAGTTAATCCTCCTGGCTTCCAGACAGATGTTTCTTGATCTGCTAGTCCTCCACAAACACTAGCTGAGACATCCTCTCGCTCTACTAACCTGTGGTATTTGCAGCTGTGTTGCAAGAAGTGCATAAATCCTCCACTCAGGAGGAGTGATGTAGATAGCAATGACATGGGTAACTCCAGCTTTCTATCCTGGGAAGCCAGCTGCTTCCTTCCTGCTCCTGGTGATCGAGAGAGGCTTTGTGGGCCAAATAATTTTTGGCACTTGTTTCTCTGCTGACAGCACTTAAGTTCAGGAGTCATCTTGAAGTCCAAACAGTGAAGTGTGAGCATGTGAGGCTTGTTGTCAGGTAGCGTTGATGAGAAGCCTCCGATCCTGGCTGGGGAGAGTGCCCTGGCATTGCCACAGCTGAGGAATGAGGTACTGCTATTTCACTCTGACCTTTCCAGGGCTGGCCTTGAGCTAAAAGGAACAGAAAATTTAGGACTGTGCAGTTGTATAAATAAGCTTATCTCTTCTGTTCTCTTGTTGTGGTTAAAGAAACGTAACGACTGATTTGGTGTAACACTCAGATAAAGACTTTGCTTGACTTCCTTCAAAGCTAATGATAAAAATGCCATCAAATTCAGCAGCACAGACTTACTGGTAAGTAACAATTTACACTGGGATGGCAGGGAAACCTTCTGTTCCCTTGAGGGAAAGGAAGGGAGAAACACAGGAGGATTGCAAGTTGGAGCCAAGGAAGGTGAGGCTAACCGCCAGAAATGACCAATCCTTCTTGGATGGGGCTTGTAGGAAAGGAGCTGAGTGTGAGCACAGCAACAATGGGCATAGGAAATGGAGCTTCAGGTAACAGAGATGCTGAGAACAGAGTGGACTGAAAGCACATTTTAATGAAGAACTAGATATGGCTTCTATTGTGAATTGCAATGGGCTGGATAGAGTTAATCACAATTGACTTGTTCTGAGTTTATTGCAGCATGACTTTCCAGGAGCAGGACAGGCAGATGCTGGGGTCATCTCTGATACTGCTCGCAGCTGGAGATTAGTTCCTCCAAAGATGCCCTGGCTCAGCACCTTCTGTAAGTGTTTCAAAATCATTTTAATCAAAATGTCAGGTTAGCTGATCCACTTGTATTTTCCCTGCTGCCTGGTGGTACTGCCCTGGGAGATGGATAATGACACTGCCAGTTGGGATGGAAGGAAGGCCCCTGGAATGCTTTTGGAAAACAGAATTGTGTTGAAGCAGTTTATTTTGGATTGCAAATCTAAGCTATCCATTTCTGTCTCTCCCTTTCCTACGCTGAGAGGCCCAGATCTCAAAATATTTCCAGGAGAAATTAAATTGAAATTGATACAACTGCAGAATATTTTGCATAGATAAAACTCCGTGCTTTAACAAAAATACACTGACAAGCCCTACGAGCTAGAGTGTGTTTTCATAAAGAACTGGCTTCTAACTGTTGAATTTACTACTGATTTGGTGATGTGATTCAATTTGAAACCTTATAGGAGTATCCAGGATCATTTTAACATTTTTCATTTTTGCTTTTGTTTATAAGTTGTTCACATATATATATTAAATATTCATGGTTAATATTTGCTGGAAAGTATTGCTAGATAAATTATTGATGTCTTGAAAGAAAATAATATCTTTTCCATTTTAATGATTAAATTTTCTCAAGATGTGATTTTTTTTTTCTTTTTATACTGCTGATTTAATTCTTAATTCTTTATTCAACTTGGGGTGTAACATGAGACTCGTCAGGAAATACTGGATGAGATTCTGATCTCCTAAAGGGATTTACAATCATCCAGCTTCATTATCTTCAGTGACATTCTGTTGCTATGGTTGGGGTGAACCTTGCTTCCTGACTCCAGCCTTTTCTTTAAGGCTGGTTTGTGCTGTTGTGTGTATTTAAAAAACAGGGTAAGTTAAAGGTGGAATACTATTGACCTCCTCCAGAAAACTGTATTTTTAAAGTCCTTACAATACTTGTATCTATTGTAGATGCTGGTATTAAAAAAGTTCTAATTTTCAAGCCTAAACCTATCTGAGACCCTTTCAAGGTTAGTGGATGTTCAGCACAATTTCCACAGCAAGTTTGAAAGCATCACATTGAAAACAGCTTAGGATCAGCCTCTGCAACCTTAGTCCTAGAAAGGCAGTGTTTTACCCTGTGCTTTCTTCCATTTTATTTAAATAATAGCGATAAAACTGCCACCACGCTACAGTAGAAGAAAATATGTTTGAAATTGAAACAAGACATACAGAACACATTCAGGTGTTTGAGAGTTTTAAACATTAAAAGTAAGATTTCACGAAACACAAAAATCACTGTGTAAAGTAAGTCTTGTTCCTACTAAAAGAGACAACATAAAAAAGACCTGAAATCCAGAGTAAAACTATATCAAAAGCCTGTAGCATTATTAGTTCACTTTCCACTCTTCTCAGCAGCCCTGCTTAGCTAATCTGGTAGCATCATTTGTGACGCTGATCCATAGGGCATAAAATAGGGGTTTGCCACCCACCTTGAGCAGGTTGGTTTTGAAGTGTTTGAAGGCAAAACAAAAAAGTACCCTGCCATTAGTGGCAAGCTGGAATTTTATATCCACTTGTTTTTGACAGTTATAGTTGAAGCTGTCACTTACTATTTTTTCAGAGCCTTTAAAATGGATCTTTTTACATGTTAACATGAATACATTAAAGTGGAAAAAATCCCTGCAGCTTTACTGGGTGCTAGTTGACACATGAAGACCTCTGTATTCAATGCACACACGGGATACATGTGATTAAAATTACAATTATAGCTCTGCATTTGAAAGCATGAATTAAAGGGCATTGGTAATCTTTTCTATCCCTAGCATTTCCCTTTTCCACACATTCCAGCCCAGGATCTATACAATCTTTAATTGGAACACCGGAGAAAGTGAGGCAGCAGATATTGTACAGCTGTTCTTGTGGTGAAAAGCACAAAATGTTTTCACTTTTGTCACACTAAAATGGACAGTCTCCAAAACAGATTCTGTTGGTTTTTTTTTTTTTTTTTTTTCCCCTTTCCTCCCAAATGTCCTTTTGTAAATCCCATGGACTGGAAAACCTCATCTGAGAAGAAGGTGAGATAGCTGGCAGGGTTTAGCCTAGCAAAGAGAAGGCCTGGGGGGAATCTCATGATTTTTAATAGATATCTGATGGAAGAATGAATAGAAGATGGAGCTAAACTATTCTCAGTGGTGCCCAGTGACAAGACATGAGACAATGGGCACAAACTGAAACACAGGACATTCTGTATGAACACAAAAAGCCACATTTTTACTGTGATGGTGGTTGAACACAGGACAGGTTGCCAAGAGAGGTTGTGGTGTCTCTATCCTTGGAGACGTTCAAAGCACAACTGGACAAGGTGCTGAGAAACTTGCTGTAGCTGAGCAGAAGGGTTGTACTAGATGATTTCTGGAGGTCCCTTTCAAACTCAACTGTTCTGTGATTCTGGGGAATGTGTATGGGGTACCCAGGTTTTACAGGTAGGTTTGAAAATAGTCAACATGGTTTTTTATATTTGGGACCAGAGGATATTTTCTGAGTCATCAGATTTATGGTGTTTGCCACTAACACAGACTCATGCTAAAATGAGGCATGTCAATACCCTGAAGAGCAAATACAGCCATCAAAAAATACTTAAACCTTCATCTTAAATTTAGACAAAGAACATCTTTTAATGCTTGTTTTTACTGGTTGGCTTCAATCAAGCCATATAAATAGTCCTTTGTGGGAACTCCACTTTACCAAGGCCTAAGGAAGCTTCTTGACTTGCCTCTGTCTTGGTGAACAGATGCTGGTGACTCCTTTGCATTTTAGGCAGGATTGTCAGGTGCATGCAGTGTTGGTCTCCCCTTGCTCTGAAACCAGTGAATCTTCCATATACTTTACCAGCACTGTCTGTCGTTGCAGTGGCTTTCAGGAAACAGTGATGCCCTTAATTCTATGTATTCCTACTTATTCAGCAACTCTTGTGTGGAACTTCCCAATTTTCTACTTCCAATTAAGTTCTAATACTGTGTTCATTTTACTTAGGCTGGGTAATAACTTTTTAATACTGTGAATACGCCTTTAACGTTATTTGGTCACAAAGGTAATTGCAGAATATTTTTCATGAAAATCCCATGCATTCTAATTTCCTTTGCCTGTCTTACTTGAAATCTCTTAAATACAGTGGAGCAGGAACTCCTCACTCTTGCTGGTCATTATAACCTAGGGTCTGAAAACTGCTCTGAGCAGACTGCAGTGCTGTCCAGTAATTACATGGCAAAATTACAGCTCTCTGTGAAATACAATTTTGTCTTCTTACATACAATGGGCTATTGCATTTTTATGGAAACATTTAGAAGATTTCCTAATTAACTTTGCAACACCTGCTCAGTTGCTGCATTTATGATTCTTCATTTTTCACCGTCAGCTTCATCATTCATCCTTACAGGGAAAATTTCTGAACACATGTGCAATTACTACTGTTTATTCTCTTTTTAAATTCTTTTCCTTTTTTCTTTCTTCTCAGTCTCAACATTTATCTCCTTCCTTTTATTTGCAGTTAAATCTACTTAAACACAAACATAGTCCAAGAATAGACCTGTTTAAGAATAATTTCCTGCATACCAGCCTCATGGTTTAGCTATAAAGTTGAAGGACTATGTTTTCTTCAGTTTGTGTCAGGGCTATATATTGAGAAATGCTTTTTAAACTAGGATATAAATGCGTAAAGGAAATAAATTCACTGACATGAAAGAGGTATGCTAAGAAGTCTTCACTATCAGTTTACTAAGCAAAAGATTTTAATGGGGAGGAGTCACAAGAGCTTGTGCCGATTCTATCTTGCACTTTGGGAGATAGGAAAAATAAATTCATTATTTTTTAATGCATTTATGGGAGCAATGTTTACAGTAAATACCTGAGAAGCTTCTCATTTCTTTTAGCAGGCTTTTCCAGAAGCAGATACAACAATACAATCCTTAGGAGACTGCATCAGTCAGAGGGATAGAGTGGTTAGAGAACAACAAGATCCTGGAGAGGGGGAGAAGAGAAGGGGTCTGTTCTTTGAAAGAAAGGTTATGTGACTCCCTTCCTCACTGACACTCTCTTATAGTAATTTAACATACAGGAAAGGGCTAAATTTTGTTGCAACTATTTTGTACAGCATTAATTTCTACCCACAAATCTACTTTAGAACATCGGATCTGCTCAGAAAGGCATCCCTGAGCTCCGTGTGCTTAGCGGAAACTGCTGTTTGAGTGAGGCAGGAAGAGCTGAGGATTTATTTCTTCCCAGAGCATGATGAGTATTGACACTACTGGATGTGGTGACCTGTGTTCGTGTGTGTGTGGGGTTGAAATGAATCAATGCGAAGCTCTGGAAGGTGCTGTGCAGTGCTGCAGGTCCTTGCTGGATCAGGGCACTGTAGATGAGGATGGTGAGGCTGGGCCTTGAAACAAAAGCAAGGACCAAACAAATGGTAATGGACTCGTGTTGCCTGGCGCTAGTTAAAAATCTCCATGCTCTCTGGGAAAGGAACTTGCTGCTTCTATGTGTGGATGTAAGTTTTCCTTTACCGTTCTACATTATTGACCTTAAAAGCTGTATTTCATTCCTCCTGAGCATGCTGTTTTGTGGCACTTTAAATAGTTGAACACTGAGACCTCCCACAGGGTGAATTTCTAAATTCATTTTGAAGTATCATAGGAATTGCAGAGGAAACAGCGTTGCTGAATCTGGACTTGTTCTGATAGTGACGAAACCTTGGAACTTCCCCTTAGGAAGCTTAGCTGAGACGGGTTTCTCAGAGAATCTGAGCATGATGGGATCTGTGACATTTATAGTCCCATCAAGAATCTTCTTGCATGATAGGAACAGAGACAACTAGAAATTGATTCAATTTATTCCTCCAAGTGTCCACATCCTAAACTAGTGGTGTCTTGTTACAAAAATGTACTAAAACCTTATCATCACAACCTACAACAAATTATATCAGGTATTCTCTTTATCACACTTGATCTTACCTCTGAATGGCTAAGATGGGATGAAATAAATGTTACCTGAATGAGAAACACTTCAGAGCTTCTTTATCCCAGTGTTCTCAATATCAGGACAAAAATTTGTTTTAGGAATAACAAATTCTTGTGATACCCAACACTATAGTTTACCAGCATAAGACGTTTTGCCTTTCCATGCGGATTCATAACAAGTTAAGGAATCATTCACCTGAGTGCCAGCTGAAATCATTGTGAATACATAGAATCACAGAATGTTTTGGGTTGAAGGGACCTTTCAAGCTCATCTAGTCCAACCCCCCTGCAGTGAGCAGGGCCATCTGCAACTAGAGGAGGTTGCTCAGAACCCCAGCCAACCTCGCCTGCAATGGTTCCAGGGATGGGTCATCGACCGCCTCTCTGGGCAACCTGGGCCAGGCTCTCACCACCCTCAGTATGGAAAGGACCAGACTGGGACATTGCATGGTTAACTAAGTAAAATGTGTAGCTCACTCTGGCTACTGCTTTGTGGACTCTTGTTAATTTGGATCTGCCATACTGAAACTGGTTTTGGGAAATGGTTTCTGTATTTCAGATGTGATTTGAGAATCCATGTGTACCTACTGAGGCTGTCAAAACCAGGTTTTTTAATCCAATGTAAACACTTTTTAAATGCCAGTTTAAAAGTCAGTGTAAACAAAGCTCTTCCTTCTTTCTGCAATAACACTGATGTTAATGAAGGAATAGTTAGAAAAAGGACACTGCAGTATAATGATCAAAGCTCCACATTCCAAGATTGTTAACAGAGTGATATTCTATTAATGTTTCTCTGGTTCAGCTTGTGATTTTCCACACTTTATTTCGTGTACTATGATTTTGATTACTTTTCAGAATAGCTCTTGTACACCAAGAATCGTACTGAGTTGTGCTTTAAGAGGACAATTTCTTATAACAGGTTTTCATGTAATAGCTGCAATTTGGGTAGTGTTTATTTCTACATTATTTTGGAAGTACAAGGACATCAGAACTTCCTGCAAATGGTTTCTCTCTTGGATGATCTGAGATGCCAGTTTGATTTTTGTGCTGTAGGCAGAGCCTTGGTTTGGTAGAAAAGGTGAGCACCAGGTGATGCTATTAAACTGGAGGGCTGCAAGAAGAGGGACAGCTTTGGGAGTGCTTATAAAGGAGGTGAAGTGCAATGCTTTGTCCTAATGGATTGCTGGAATTCCTAAGGACATTACACCTGCAAATTAAAATTAGCCTCTATTTTCAAAATCGTCTGGATGCCTGCTCCTCTGTCCCCCTGATATTTTGCATTTCAGTCCCTGAGGTTGTTTGTTGTCCCCCATTAGATCATCATTCCATTTTCAACAAACAACTTTAAAGAAAGAAAAGTATTGAAAAACTGACACAGACATAGTTGTCTGGTTTATAGGTCACAAGAAGTGTCTACATGTAGCCTTCCCCTCAGAAAAAATGCCTCCAGGTGGATCTTCATGATCCATTTGAGGCAATTTATAGGCAACTTAATCCAAAGTCATCTGACCTCAGGCATATGACAAGTACCACGAAAAGCTTTTTGAACCCAAGGACAGATCATTTCTATTTGCAAATAGTTCTATGCAGAAATGCAGAATTTTTGCAGAGATAACGAGGAAAACATCTTATTCGCAATTTTGACAAAATATTTATTCGTGTAATAAATGATGTGCAAAATGTTGCGTTTTGGAGGAAGTGAAAATGTTAAGCAGATTTGATTTTGCTGCAACTATTTCATACATTAATTGCTATCCATAAATTTCCTACCTTAAAATGTCAGAATTACTCAGGAAAGCATTAGTGGGATCAATATAATTTAAGGTGATTATCTTAAGATAATTAACCCCAGGAAGAACTAATATTTTTTTGTTGCTTGTGTGTACATATCCTGGTTATCTGTGTTATAACTTTTTATAATCCGTACTTGCACTGCTGTGTTTATAGAAGTATATTGATTTGTAGGATTTGTTTTACTGTGTTGGATGAAAGTGTAATGAAAGTGCAATTTTAGGCATGATTCAAAGCCTCCTAAAATCAATGTGAATCTTTCCATTGACTTTAGTGGTCTTTGAGTCATCTTAAAAAATGTGGTAATATAAAAAGTTTTGTTTCAGACAGTCTTCACAGACAGTCCTTCAGCGTGCTCTCTGATTAACCACTCTTTTCAAAATTGTCAAGGTTCCTTTTAGGCTGGAAGTGAGCAGTTGCAAAGCTCCTTTGTTTGTTTCTAAGGTTAGATTTATCCCCCCACACCCTACACCAAAGTGTCTGAGAGTTGGGCCAGTGTGAAAACACTGCCTGAGAGTGGTTCTCATTTTGAATCCAAGAAGCTAAGAGGAGAATTGATAGAAGTAGCTGTAAAGGGAGATTAGAGCTGCCTTTTCAACAATGAAAAAGTAGGTTAAAAAGCAAAATTATTTTTTACTTATTCCTAAAAGAAAATATGGACAGTTTTGTTCATAAACCAATGGTTTATCTGGTTTATCTTCCAATGCCTCAGAGAAAGCACAAACCTGTATCATGGGCAAGATTTCCTAACTTTAGGCATATAGTGGCAGGCATTCCTCTTGCGAGTAGGAAGGCTGATGAAGTCTTAGAAATTATTCTTCTAGATAGTTTAATCACTGACATCTTTTAATCCTGCCAACTTTCATGTCTCTGTAATAGCTTGTGACACTGAGGAACACAATTGCTTGACATACAGCTGGAATGCTCACTAGGAGGGAATAGAGGAGATTGACAGAAGGAAAACTCGCTTTGCTACAATAAGATTTTTTTGTGTGTGAAGGCAGAATAATCATGAATGACCGAATTAAGTAAAAAGGAGGTGACTGCTGCTGTTTTTTTTTCTAAGCTGTATTAATAGGTGCTTGTCTGAATAAGATGGTGGAAGCCTCTGCATGCCTTTGATCAAGTTATAGTTGGCCTCTGGAAATGGAAGCATCAAGATAGTGGATGAAAAATTAGAACACCTCTAATCCTGCCCTGTCTCAAGGATGAACATTTTCTCTCCTAAATCTCCTTTACTTCTACTCCTCATCTTCAATAACAGCTAATTTTGACAGACATCATAGATTGAAAATGTGTTTATGGCATGAAATTAACCGCAGCATTTGACCTAACAAATACCACCCAGTCTGAGTAACTAAATACATGAGAGTTTTTCCATTGTCAACACAGACCTAGGCTTCTGCTCAAAGTTAATGGGTGCTGCATGGATTAAGGCCTAAATATGTGAGAACTTTGTGCCCAATGTTTCATTAGGTTGATTTCTTGTATCTGTTACACATAGGTAATGATTTAATGCCTATACTTTTAAAGACTTTATTTTCTCACAGAAAAGTACTGAGGATTTCATTATTTCTCTGATGTGTCTTCAAATAACCCATACTAACTTCTCTTTTTTCACGCTCTTTTTTCTTTTATTACTCTGCAGGACTCTGAATTCAGTTTATCGTAAAAGTGACCACCATACGTTCATGTGAGTCAAGCTCAATAAAACCATGAATGAATCTTCGTCATACACAATCATTCATTCTAATTCCTGCATGAGGATGACATCTGATCCTGATCCATGTACCTTCACCTCTAATGAGAATCATCATCATCACCACTCCCTGCAACATCATTTGTCTTTACAGGTAATACACATTTGTAAAAATAATTTTAACACTCTTCCAGTTTCTGAATCCAGAGGGCCAATATTCTGCCTTAGCTTGTGTGGTTTGCTTCTGCTTTGCATTGTGTTTGTGTGAGGGGGAGTTTGGGATAAAATTAACTCCCGACATAATTTTTCAATAAAGAAAGAGACACATTCCTGTCCATTGCTGTTTCATAGAGCATTTTACATCTGAAATGGCACATGAAAAGATGTACATGATAATATGATGGGGTAAACATCCAAATTCATAAGCTTAAAAGTTCAACCCTTCCAATTCATTACTGTGGCTTTGGAAGAACAGAAAGGAGCTGTGCATAATTAGTTCTGTTGGATATTCTTGAACGGTTGAAACTTTCCTCCTGGAAGTGGCTTTTGGCAAGAATGTGGACTTTCTTTTATGGTAAAAATCTTTGAGAAGGAAAATTAAATCAAGGAACTGGAAAGAAATCTAAAATACTCTGACCTCCCAATGCTGGAGTTAGGTTTCCTCATTCCTTAAGGCTGTGTCTCCCACCTCTCTTAAGGTCACACTGTCAGCGCATCCTAGGATGTTTAGTCTGGACTTTGGCTGAATCTAAATGCTGAGGCATCCAAGACCACCAAGAGGTTTTTTTTTTGTCTCCCAGAACCAAGTATTTCAGCTCCTATTCTTTCTCCTGCTGGTGCTCGTGTGGCTGTGTCCAGGCAGTGATTGCACAGGAAGCTGTAAAAGCAGTCAGACTGGGGGGGATTGGGACCAGGACAGGGATTGTTGCTTTTTAATTTCCCCCATGCCTTCCTTCTAGGCTCTTTACTGTTGCTCTGTGTGAATGTGACTGCCCAAACAGCTTCCATGAGACAGCTTGTCATCACTTTCATTTAATGGAGAGAAATATTTCTCTTCTCCCATGAAAATACCGATAAAGTATTTCTCTCTTCCTTTCTTTGACATCACCTAGAGAAATAAAGATGATTTTCCTTTCTAGTTTGCTTTCCAGTTATGCTCTTGTTTTACCCCTTTTCACAGAAGTCATTAAGAAGTGTACTATTGCTCTGTCTCCCATCCTCAGAAGCACTAACCCACAGGCTCAGGTCAAATACACCGACGTTCCCTCAAAGGGAGCTCCTTGGTTGTGTTTCTAGCAAGAGGAGTATTTGAAGTGGCCAAGTTACAACTTTTTCTGTACGTGTGGAAAAGGCAATTCTAAAACACTCCAGTTAAGAGCTAATATTTTTCACTGTAACCAACATTAAGGCTGGTAATGTTCCGTGTTAAACTGACTTTAAAATTAAAGTTCTTTTTGTTGAATGAAAGATCTTTTTCCTTTATAGGATAACTCACATTCCCTCATTTTATTGAATGGACTGGAGCAATATATTCCTGTGAAGTTTGTGTATGGTGGAGACCATCATTAGTACTGTTTGGTACTTCTCTCTTACAACTTCAGTTTTGTCAGGTTTACCTAAGCATTTAGTGACATCCCACTCATATATGGGTTCAAAAACCTCAGGGTGCAGCTGTCCTGATGGTTTGCCCTTCATGCTAGAGATCCTCACATTTAAATAACCCAAATGGAAAGAATTAATACTAGCAAGCATTTAGCATTTGTGTAAATAAAAGTCCGAGTTCGTAAAGCAGGCTCTGGGTGTTTAAGTGGTTTATTTTTTACTAATCTACTTAAGACTAAGAAAGGCAGTGCTGGCTTTTTGTTTGCCAGTTACAGCTGTTCTCCCTCTCGCCCTTTGTGTTGCTGCCCTTACATGACAGTAGCAACTGCTTGTATCATTAAAACTTGAGTATTAATTCAATTCTTAATCTTCTTTACATGGTTGGTTACATATGGCTAGCAGCTGACTGGAAGATTATCTTGTGGAATGCTACAAAATCATAGTGTCCTGAATATGAGATTCAGATGTTCTAGGGGAAATTCTGGACCCGTTTAAGTCCAGGAGATTCCTATTAATTTGAAGAAGACCAGAAAGTCCCGCTGATTTTTGTTCCAGGCTCTCTTGAGACCTCAGGTGTTATTTGGCAAGTAATTTTGCCTCCTGTTTCTCCATCTGTATAAATGAAGAAAAATTGTATTTTCCTTCGTAACTGTTATGAGAAATTTAAATACAGAAAATTGGATAGGCAACCTCAATTGCATTTGTTCCTTTTAAAACATATTTTATCTCCTTTTCCAATCAAAGGATGAAGTGTGTGTGCTTGTATTCCTGATATAATCTGTCTGTAAAGATTACACCCACCCCTTCATTCACAGCTATTTAGCTCTGGTCCCTCATGTGAGCATTATTTCCCAGTGTCCTGTGACTCTCTTGATTATTTTTAGGTAAAACATTGTAAATTCATGTTTCTTGAAATAATCTGACTACAGTAACACTGCAGCCTTTTCCATCAAAGAGCAAGGTGGCTTTTACCTGCATCCACTCTGGTACTTAGCACTTAAATCTCTCCGTATCTGGTCAACAGCAGGAGTTGCCATGTCAAATGTCTAAGCAAACAGTAGGAGCAATTATTGGCATGACAGAGTCTACAAGTGTTGCCAGAAAGGGAAAACTTCAATTCTTTCTTCAAAAGCAGCAGCAGTGAGTGATGGGCAGAAGCAATTCCTTATTAACTGCCATCCATGCGCTGATTAATACCACAAGAGAACAACATGGGTTTAAACATTCATTCCTGCAATTTCTTTCTACCTATGCCTATAAATCTTGATCTTGGTTATTTTAGCTGCTGTTCCCATTTTCTGTGTTGTGTTTGCGTAAATTTATGTCGGGGATAGTGTATAACTGTTATGAGCAGTGGTTCTTCTGAGTGCTTGGGAATGTGACAGTGCAGATCTATTTGGGGGCCGGAAGGGCGTAGTCAATGGCTCAGAGCCACCCCAATGGCCTGCTCGTTGAAGACTCTGCCCTACCATGTTATCAGAGCCTTTGGCTCTTCAGATGGTGTTCAAGTTGCTGACTGATGCACTAAGTGATAATGATGGTTTGCAGAGAAGTTTCTGACCCCATCATCATGATTTTTTGATAGGCACTTTTTTGATAAATGGCCTGGTCTTAACCTGTAGTGTGAGTTTTGTCAAAGCTGACAGCCAGTATGAATGATCTTGACATTGCTGAATGGCTTATATGATAACTATAGTTCTTTCTTCAATCTATGCAAATTTCCTACCTTTGATTATTATCTCTGTGTGTACATATATATTTAATTATTGGAAACTTTTAATAAGTATTCTTTGACTTTTGTGCTACGTGATAAATGCAACAAATCCTCTGTGCAATCCACCACTGGTCTGAAAAAATGCGATAACCTGACTCGTGTGTTTTGGTCCCCAACAAATCATTGCTAGTGCTATTCAATGTACAGTTGTAGGATCTGAAAAAATTATTCATGAGTGCTGTCTGTGGGCACTTGTTAGCTGACTTCTTTCCTTCATTCAGTTGGTATCTTCCCTGCTGGTTTTGAGCATTCATCCTCCAGCTTAGTTCTAAGTGAACACTGATTTTCAATTGTTGAGTTATCCTTGTTTACTGAAGCTACTTTTGCTAGTAGCTAGTCTCGTGTTGTTCTTCTTCCGGAGGAGATGCTCTGAAGAAAGAGTAAAGCAGTCCTTTGAATTAGAGAGTTTTTTCTAGGATGTGTTAGAAAAAGAATTCCACAAGAAAGAGGAAAAGAAAGGAACTAAACTTGGGTTCTGTCATTAAAAAGGAATGTCTCACCTGAGCCACATAGTGTGAAAACAGAAGGCATCTCATTGTGCCTCCTGCTTCCTCTACACTTCACTGGGGCAGGGCTGGAGGCTTACTGTGAACAAATTAGTTTAATTAATTACAAGCACTGAGTCCCAGCCAGACCAAATGCCAGAGGCTGGTGTTCTTGGTCTGAGAGGAAATAGCCTATAATCCAGTCTTTTCCTGCTGATTCGCCTGGTCTTCCAGGGATTGTGTGAAAAGTGTCTGACAACTGCAGCTCCTTCATCCAGTTTGACTCGTGAGCACTTCATATTTAGTGAGTATCTAATACATTGAGTGGATGCTGGCAGAGAAAAGTTGAACATTTGTGCTTAGTTGCATTTCTGTGGCTGAAGTGTTCAGTGGTCTTCAGAGGAATTTGTGAGTGAGTGCTCCTGCTTGCAGCATACAAAGATCTCTGGTGGCTTTGATTTCCATCACTTTCATCTATTGTATAGTTTTGCTTTCCAGTTAACTCCATCTGAGACAATTCTAACTAATAAATTGCAATGGAAAATTGAGAAAACCCCACATTTTTACAAGCTTTAAATCCAAATACCTTGGAACTTTAAGATAAACTGTTTCCATATAAATAAAGTATTACAGGCTTTTTCTTTATTTTTGAACATATCTATCATGTTTATCACCTAATGCAATTACAAAGACTTGAAATTTTACAAAGAAAGCAGAGGCAAATTAGTCATTAGGCCAAAAAATCCTGTATTATTACACAGTTCATATTAGTACTTCCCAAGTCAAAGGGAGACCGATTTATAATCATCTACTTGGTCTGTTTGTTAGTCTAGTTATTATAATAGAAGGTAAAAGCAAAGCTGTCTAAGACAGATGCTTGTTGTACCTGGAATTCTGAAAAAAGATAAGATTGATCATGGTGTGAAGTTCATAAATTTTAAGAAATGGTTTGTGAAGGACCAGAATAAGGATAATTCTTGTTGTGGAAGAAGGAGCTTTTGGTACATATCCCTGAGGTCTGAGTAAACTGCAGATGAAGGGTGAAGGCTGGGGAGGTCTTATGTTCTTATTAAGAACATAGGAGAAGATATGAGCAATTCTGAACTGCAGCAGAGACCAAGACTGATGTTTGTGACATTGACTTTCCATTTTTTTATTTGCCAAAAGTTAAACAAGCTCAGCTGTCTACCTGCTGATGGAGCCCAGTACTTGACTTAACTAGCTTCCAGTGGCCTGTTCCATTTGGCATCTTCCCTGCAAATTAGACTCAAGGCTTCACCACATGAGTGCTTTGGGTTTACTTCTGGTAACTCCAGTGTAATTAAAAATTCTTCTCTATTCTTAGTCATTATTTTTATTTTTTGCATTTGTTGATCTAGAAGAGCACAAAAATCTTTGTGTTTGGTTTCTTAAATAGACTTTTTTTTTAAAATTTTTTTTTTTTTTTTGTGTGTGTGTGTGTGGCCTGGTACTTTTATCTCATCCTACAGCAGTTGGACTCTCAAATGACATCAATTTCTAATAAGATGGTTGGCCCCTGCAATCCCAAGTGAAATCTTAAGACAGAGAATATTGTAGTAGAGTACAAATACAGACAATAGCATTGTCTGTGCTGTTCTCAATGTCACTGATGGAAATAAAGCTTCAGAAGATGAGCATGAGAAAGGAGCAACTAGTGTTGATGAGAAGTGGCTAAGGGATTTTTTATCACAATGAGCTGGTGTAGCC
>VZZY01013309.1:83188-116783 GCA_013400335.1 Eurystomus gularis | reverse complement strand
ATAGACAAACAAAATAACTAGAAACACAGCTCCTGGGAGGCCCCCCAAATCTCCATTTTAATTTTATAGAAGTAAATACTTAGAGACAACTTTCACATACACTTATTGTATTATGTTTCCAACTGATACCCTGAAGGCAACCCAGATAAACTGCTGAGTTGCACTCGCTGCTGAAAATACCACTGGCAAAAGCAGCGTAAGAGCATTTTTACTATTTTACTATTGGTATAAACCAATTTCAATGTGTTGTTTTTTATTCTCATATCATGTTGGCTTCAGTACTTCATATTTAACTAATAAAGCCTCGGCATAGTCAGGTCTCTAAAAATTATATCTGCATCTATAGTGATGGTCCATGGATGTATTTTTGTAGGTATCTCACCCAAGCACTGATTCTGAGAAAACATAGTCAGGAAGCTCAGAACCTTCTCACATTTTCTGAAGGATTCCATGGGGATACACAAAACCTTACATCAGTTTTGTTGCTTGTCTATATATTTTTATTCCCACCACTATTCCTCCTTCCCCGTGGATTCTCATATGGTATAAATTAGTAGTGCACTATTGTTTTCAAAGGTTAGACCAAGTAGCTTCTGCTTACGATCTTTCCCTTGGTGTTTCCTTTGTTTAGATGTTTTTAGTTGTGTCAGCCAAGTTTTGGTGAAATTTGAGTGCTGTGCAGTTATTGTATGCCATTTATTATATAATCTGACAAGCTGAATGGTTGACATACGTAAAAAGTCAATCCAGGAAAATTCTGGAGGGAAAGAATAACATGTTCTATTAATCATTGAAATCCATTGGTATTCTGAACCTTTTTTCAGAATTTGTTGAAGTTCAATACTGTTGGTATGGAATTATTTGAGCCCTCCTAGCTGTACAGTAGGGTTCTTGCATTTAACTTACATTATGTAAAACATTGTATCAACATAAGTGAAGATTTTAAGAAAACCTTGCTCTTCATTATTTCTCTTTTACTAGATTCTCTCTTCGGAACAATTGTTTCCAGTTTCATAAAGATTTTGTTTGGTTTTGATTTACTGTTTTCTATCCTTGGCACAGGGAGGACACCACCACTGGCTTCCCATAGAAGAGCTTAGGTTGAATGCAATGACAAGTAAATGAGGGAGAAATACATTTTTAAAAGGAAAGAAGAAGCAGCTAGGAATGTTTCTCTGTAGTCTTTTGTGTTCCAAGATCTCATTTGTGGCAGAGATGGAACCCAGTTTTCCTCATAGCTTGTCTATGTCTTTCCAAATCTTCTGTAAGTGGCAACCAGAGGAATTAGGAGCTGGCCTATACTGATGGGTTAGATTTTTTCTATAGGATAAAGAAAACTGGTTGCAGCAGTAGGTCTGATTGGCTGGCTCCTTGCACCTCTGAACACATTTTCTGGTATTCTGGGCCAGAGACTGGACCCTAGAGTTCCACACAGGAAATAATGTAGGTTTACAATAGCATGAGGAGAGTCTGTCCTATGCCATCTACTCATGAGCATGGAGTATCTCAGTGCAGAGAACATTAATCAAATGTGAATGTAAGAATATTAGAATTGTGATTTGCTCTCTTTCAGAAATGTTGGGAATGGCATTTCATAACTGTAAGTAGGCTGAAGGAATACATACTTTACAAAAGCAGGATATGTTTTAGGGATGGTGTGAAATCCTTGTTGACTGGGATAGAAAAAACTGTGACAAGAGTGAAAGAATCAACAGCTCATCTCTAGGAAGCTGCTAAACCTGGGCTTTGCCTCTAGTGTGGTTGGTGAGGCAGATTACCCTCACTGTCCTTCATCTGCCCACCACATAGTACTTTGGCTCAGAAAGCCATTGTGACCAGACCTATCTGTAGAGAAGGGACATTATCTTCTTTGGAAGTTCATAGGGCAGAACTGAGGGGAAGGACAAAATGTGCCAACTCTATCTACAGCCAGCAGTTGAACTCAACTCTCTCCACTTGCTACTTTACCAACGAGCCATCAGAAAAATCACTAATAATTCTTTTGTTGCTTTCTCCTCCTTCCTCTCCCCAGTTTAAGATGAAATGATTTTTTTTTTTTTTTGGAGTGACTGAAATGCCACAATTTTTTGCAGCTGTTTAGGGTGTCAGGTGAGTCATGTCAAGAAACTATTGCACAGGTGATGAGGGTTGACAGGGTAGCCTTCCCAGTAGGGTATTCCAACGTTTTTTCTATATATGTAGTGTGTCTTTGGGAAAAAGGAGGAAAGAAAAAAAGCCTCCTGAAACTCTAAAAGTTTCTGAAAGTCTATGTTTCACAAAAAGAGTCCTAATTACTTCTAGGACTTCCAGGATTTTCATGAGGTTTTCTGGGAAGTGTGCTTCATAGCTTTTTCATTAGAAAATAAAGCTACTTTTTTCTAGCTGACTCTTAATTGCTGACTTGAAGTTTTGGCAGAGCAGTATGTACATGTCACCAAAGGAAAATAGGTATTTCTAAATATATTGGCATGACATGCTTTGTACATAATGCTTTGTATCATGTTTTAGGCTGAATTCTGTTTGCTATAAATTAGTAGCTTTAAGCTCTGACAATATTCATTATAAAGGCCACTGCCCTGGAATGCTACAACCCTGCACCCCAGAGTGCTTTACAGTGGGATGATAAAATGGTGAATTTTATTTACAGGCAGTTGCTGCACACCTTTACATTTTATCAGTCATTCACAACAAGAAGAAAAATCGGAATGTGAGAAAGTGAAGACTGAGATAGATCGTATGCAAGCAGAATAAATCATGAAAGCTTGCATTGCCAACCCCATGCAATCAGGAAAAAATATGAAGCTGGCTTGGAAAGTGTTAGACATTTCTTTAAAAAGGGAGCTTATCTTCTTGTTTTTCTTTTATTTTAGGAGAGAGGATGATGGAAAAGAGGTTTCTTTAGAAGGGGGTTCTTGCACACTGTTCCTATTTATCTCCAAGCAATCCACAAATGCTAATTCCACAGCAGGAGTCAGTTAAGCTAAAGTTACTACTCTGAGCCTGTCCCTGGAGATGCTTTCCCCTTTCCATTGTCTACAGTGGGAGACAACTGACACTCCCTTTGTTGAACTAGAGGTAGGCTGTATGAATATGTCCTATAATTAGCCTGATGAAAGCTTAGATTCTCAGGTTGTCCTTTGACCCCAGGTCAAAAGTCACAGAAGAACTTCAATTATACTGATAATGTTAATACTTAAATCATAACACATAACTAAAGAGTAAGTTAATCCTTAAAGAAGTAATCTGAAGGTGGTATCCAGCTTAGAAAGTCCCTCAACTGTTTGCTGCCAAAACTGAGAGAATATGCTCTATGCACACCTTAACTATTATGCTTTACCCTGATTATCCATTATACGGCATCGTAGGCTGGATGGACCTTGGTCTGAAAGAGTGGAAATGTCTTCTGATTCTTATTGTATAGCAATACTTTTAATAGACTGAAGAGACTCACCAGAATAGCTGGTCAAGAAAAAGTACAGCAGGAACTGGGAGGTGATAATTGCAGTTACCCAGCCAGACTGAAATCAGTATCTCAGCCTATGGATGGGGACATTGTATTGTGTAAAGACACTTTCTAAAATGCCTGTTAAGCTTCTTTAACATAATAGAAAGTAAAGAAAGGTGAAAAGTTACTGTTTCCCAAAGTTTTGATGACTTCTGAAATTTTATATAATTGGTACCATTAAAACTGCTAGTGCCATGAATTAGATCTTCTGCTTATTTCAGTCATCTTGAAAGTGATGGATAGACATAGGTTAGAAAAGCATCTACAGTAAATGCATAGGAATTATTCCCCTCTCATAAGAGCTTTTTATGTTCAGTATTATGAATCTATAATTCATATGTCCATTCTATAAATCCATACTGCTGCTCATAAATATGTACTTGAAATAATATGGTCTGTTGTGTGAAATCATTACAATTTTTGCATTCATGTATATAGAGAATAATACCTAAATGCAAGTGAAGCAGCTTCATGTTACAAAAACATGAATATGAAAGAGGTATCACCTTTAACGGACAGGTATATAATATTTTTTAACTCTTACAGTGAATGCTATGGATTTAGATGCAGAATTATACATACACAGAGCGAAACTGTTCTTACAAACCTACCACAACTATGTCTCATCTTTTTACAAGTGTGTATTAGTGCTAACCCTACACAAGTCGATGGTGTAACTCTGGAGTCATACTGCTAGAACTTCAAAACTATCCTTTCAGTTGAACTAGACTGGAGCCTGGTTATAATGGCTGGTATAATGGCTGGTATAAACGAGACCAGGATCAGGCCCATGCTCTTTGAAAACCATTGGAACATGTAATAATGATGGATTATGTTATTCTCTTCCAGCAATTTTACTCTGCTTTAATTCTGAAATGAAATCAACCATCACTTTCCTCATCATGAGGCAAATCAGACCCAGAGATACCTACCAACACAGTGCTTCTTGTAATGTAACCTTAGGGGGTCACTTTTGCTTTATATTGGTTTTATAAAATGTTTTCATTACTTGTGCAGATAATACAATAAGCGTTAGGACCAACTCTGCTAAGTTAAATAGCTCTATATTTATTGGAAGGGAGAAAGTGGCAACCAAATGGAGTCATGGTTGTCTAATTTTGGGACTAGCCTGAGCAAGTGTTATATGGACAGCTCAAGAGTCCTCAAGTTAAGGCATTTACTACAAAGTTTTCATTTCCAGGCCTGTATCTCAGCTATGCTCCTGTGCTCTCTGTACTAAATTTATACCAGGAAAGCAGTGCATTGGTTCTGATTTTCCAGTGTGATTGTACTCTTTTCACATCTCTTGGAATGTCCACAGGAGATCACAGGCAAATTACAGGTCCCATTTTAATCCTACTTGAAAACAGTGAAAAGTCCTTAGGCTATTGAAAAATAGTTATGTGTGTTTTCAGCGTAGGAATTAACCCAACAGAAGTAAAGGCACTGATGGCCACTCTGGGTGGTAGAAAAATTGTTGCTCTAGGTGGAAAGGCAGAAAAGAGAAGTACCAGTCAAAGTGTGTACCAGTAAAAAGTGCACATGGACACAACTAGAGCTGACTCACTAGAGCAACACAAACAACAGGATAGAGCCTTAGTTAAATGGGGACGACTTCTTATGGATTACTCTATGCCCAGCTTTGGTATCGCTGTCATGATGCCCCACGGTCATCTTGGAAGATTCAGCACGCCTAGAGATCCCTTTAGCAGCATTTCCTGCTTGCAGAATGCTACACAGTTTTCTTTGGCTTTGAGCTCATATGTAAGAATAACACAAGGTGTTTGACAGCAACAGACTCACGTTGCTTCTTTTGGGGACCCTCCTGCTGACAGTCTCTGCAGATGGGACAGTTTCCACATCCAGCTCATGTTTCTGGGATTTGCTGCTCTAGCTGTCTGACAGAATTGAAGATTGCAGCTCTTGAGGTCATTCCAGAGTCTCCTGTTTCATTACAGATTTTTATTTTATTTAGTGGGCTTGGATGTTTGTGAAAGCAATTTTTATGTGCTGAGGATTTTTCTGAGTTTCATTACCTGACAGGGTCTCAGTTTCATTTCTTTGAACACTTGTGGTATTATACTCTAAATCCTTACCTTAGCCCTAATGGCAGTGGGGACACTCTGGCCTCTCCATCTTATGTTGTATTATTTTATAGGGACATGAATCTCTGCGCTGAAACCAAATAGGGGCACATGTCTATATTGCAGCGTGGGACAGGCATAACACCAAATGGGGTGAAACGTTCTCCCAGGCTCCACACAGGGCCACAGTCTGGGACTTCGGGAGCTGCTGCAGGGAATGGCCATCAGGTGCCATGGGGAAATCTGGACTGGGACCTGGTGGTTTTGAAATAGCTCAGTCAGTTCCAGGAATTCCTTCAAGAATTGTATTGACTCATCTGTCCCTTCACACACATATGACTTCAGGGCTGCTGCAAACTGGAAGTGTGTGTAGAAACTTTTGGGTGTTATTTTGAATACAGCTCAATGTGTAATGAAATCCCAACTTTGCTGCTGTGATGGAAGAGTCTGGTACGTGGAATTTCCCTTTAATACATGGGAAACATTATTGAACCACACTGGGAGTGAGATGCAAGGATATGATAGATCTAGTTCTACTTCTAGTTCTGTGTTAAGAACACTCACAAGGGATGTGGGAAGCCAGAGTTTCTTTTTTCTTTCTGACAAGCAGGAAGCCTGCTTTCAGATCTTCTCTGTTGAGGTAAAAATTAAACTTGGATGAACACCAAATGTTCATCCAAGCAAAATGCAGGACGGCTGTGTCTTCTGTCATTGATGTAAATCTCATTCTGTTTTCTATCAGAGTCTTTAATCCAATGCAAGTCCCAGGTGAACCTGTGGATAATTCATAAGTTGACCAAAATGGCATTTCAGCAGTCTTGGGGGAAGAAAATGATCCTGGTCTGGTTTGCATTTTGTCTGCTCTATTCTTCAGGGAAAAATCACTTACCAAAACAGTTGTATATTTGTGTACTTGGTTACATATTTTTCTTTAATTTTGCATAATGCAAACTCTGGCAATGTGCCATCTTTAAAGATGTGGGTTTGAGTCTATAAACATTGAAATAGGTCAGAGAATGCAAACAGCACGGAGATTTTGGTACAAACTTAGAAGTGATTGGCTGAACTGGAAGAAACTGTTCTACACACGTGAACAGCTACTTGTGGTTTCTAACAGGCAAATCTCCTTTTGACAATGGAAGTCTTTAGAAATAAGCAATAATTACAGAGTAACTCAAATTTATTAGAGCTGATCCACCAGTTCATTCCTTAAAGCTATTTACAGGTGCATTTGCACAAGAAGCACTGTTTGATGGCAGTATGAAGACTCCCATTTCTAGCTCATCCTTGCAGGTACAAAGAGAGAGCCCTGCAAAGAGGAAACAACTTTTTTTTCTTTTCTTTCCCTTTTCTGTCATTTTTTCTCTTCATAGCTCCTGCCTAGAGACAGATTTAAGTATGTTGAACTTACTGTGTGGTAGGCATAGCTGCCATGTTCCTCAGCTTTTCCATTCCTGGAAATTAAGCCTGTTCAGGGAGCAACATATCTTCTTTTCTGGATAGTAATAATAAATGGAAATTCCCCTTGTATTCATGACAGAGTGAATGAGCAGAGGTCTGTGAATGGACTTGCATTATGCTATGCAATTAGACTGATTGATTGTCTTTCTACTGGTTCAAAAATAGTCTAAAACTCCAGGTTGAGTTGGAACTGATCTCGATACTCGGTGCAAACACACAGTATTTTCAGTTTTGGGGCTAATTTTGGGCCATCTGGAAAAAAAAGCGATCCCCTCCCTCCTTTAAAGGCATCAGGACACAGTTACTGAAAAGCCCTGCTCTATAGAACTACCACAGCACCAACAAGCTTGCTGATCTCCTGGAGGTGTGTGAACTTGAGCTGGTAGCAACATTAGGAATGTCTCCTAAAATAAAAAGACTGGAATAACATATGCACAGAGGCTGCCGGGGGCAGGAAATGAGGGGCTTTAATTTTCAGAATGAAAAACAGCCTTTTATGATCCATTGTGGATAAAAAGCAACAAAGCATTTTCTTCCTGGCAGTTTTCTAATTATTCTAATTGGAAAAGGAAGAGGCTGTTGTGAGGGATAACATAAACACCTGAGAGTGCACTTAAACACAAGTAGCACTGAAAAGATGCCAGCTCGTTCTCAAGTGTACACTTGTTGTTCTCTGAATAGAAGTTAGCCTTGAAATTTGCATAGCAAAAGGTTGAGAGGGAGTGCCAGCACCAGAATGGAATACATTTAATTAAAGACAACAGCAAAGGTAAATGATACTCTTTTTTCATTGCTTGATTAGGAGCTACTTGTTTCAGGATCAGGTGAACAGAGCAGAGTTTGTTATTTAGCTCACAAGGGCATAAAGGGAGGGAGGGATGAGAGCTTTCGGATGTTCTAAATTACAGCTGGATTTCCCCAAGCTGCCATCTGGATTGTAACTCATATCTTGGACGTAGGCATGTCCTCCTGATAACACTTCAAGAATGAAGAAATGTTTGCCAGAATGGCTCATGTTCGCTCTAAAACTATGTCCAAGGAAGAGGTCTCAAGGAAATTCTCCTGTAATTAAAAAGGATTCCGGTTTAACTTAAATGGTGCTAGTAACAACTTACTTGAATATTAAGCCTGGATTTAGCAGTGGGTGGTTTTTGGGTTGCTGCCAATCCTTACCTGACACATACATGCCTAGGTCCTCTTTCCCATTTCTATTGTACTTAATATCATTTCATACGAGAAAGTGATCAAAATCTGACATTTACAGGAGAGTGGGAAGGAGGAGATTTATGGCAGACTATATGTATTAATACCCACTAATAAAAATGCCTTAAAATTTCCATTAGATCTTACTGATGGTCATTATTTGGCCAGAATTTAAAAAATATCTATATTATAAATTGTCTTTAAGTATTAAGCCTTCAGGATCTGATATTTTTACATACTCATTATCAAGGTATAGAGCTGTGTGGAGCTTCTCAAATTCAGTCTTGCAGAATTTGTCCAGGAGAGTTCCCATATTCAATTTTTAAGGATATTTGATTGATTCTTTTGCCCACAATGATCACAGCAATATATGCTTCTAAGCCCCACGCTACTCCCTCAAATATACAGTACAAGTGAAGTCTCACAGAAAGTCAGTGTCTGTTAACTCAAGTACTGTAATCAGCACAGCCAGTAACCTAGAGTTAAAGTGTCTTTAAAGGATGTAGAAGTCAGCATAAATGTTTTTCAGGTCTGTAAAGGTAAAGAAATATGCTTGTGCAGACACCCTGTGAAATACAGCGCTGCTTTTGTTCTTCGAGAGGTAGGGCTTGGTGGAGTTCAAGAGAAGTTTTGACAGGCTTAAGAAAGTTTCACAGAACTGTTGTGGAGCCTGTTGGGGTTAAACAGGGACAGCTTGAGGTGCTCATTTCAGCCTGGAGGCTGTTAAATGCCCAGGGACGTTCAGGATTGGTGATCCTTTTCTTGTCAGTATTAAAATGGAGAAGGCTAGAAGCATAGCAGTAGAGAAGAGGCTTAGTTAAGGCTTCTGTCAGTTCCTGCTGAGTGGCTAAATGTCGCAAAACCATTGCAACAACTACCATTAATCCAGGAGAGTGATCTTGCGAGGCTTATACCTGGCCTGAGAGTGTCTCGCTGTGGTACTTGCACAGAAGGTCTATTGTCAGGTGTCCTTGTCTCGGTTGAATGCACTTGAACGTGGCTTCATTTTTGTCTGAAGATAATCCCTCTTCTTTAAGAAATGAGTAAACTTGAGAGACAAAAGAAATTACTTACTCCTTACAAATCTATAAGGAGCTTGTTGCTGACTATGACTTCACTGCTTAAGCGTGAGTGCTGATTCGCAGCTGTGGATGAACTTCTGATTGTGCATTCTTTAAGGGTGTGTGAACTACATTAATATTTGCACTTGTTCTGGTCTCTGTAGGCTCACGAGAGAGCTCACCAAGTTCATCTGAACTGCACGCTTTGCTCTTGTGATCTTGCAGTGCTTTCTGGAAAAACCCCGGAGGGTTAACACATCATTTGGAGATATAAGCTCATAATGTTTTGTTTGAGAATCCATGAGGAAAAAAAGGTAAAGAGCAAGCTCTAACTGGGAGGGAATATAGCGGTGTGATTTATAAATCCACATGGATTAATCCATCAAGTTCTGATTTATGAAATTATTATGTTGACCAACTGTATTACTTTCCTGATTCAAAAGTCTTGAAATTGGTATGAAAACCAGCAATCCGTCATAACACTGAATTATGTGCCAGCGATGCATAGCAGTGTCTGTCCAAGTGCTCGATTTTTGTTCACCATTTTTGTGTAGTAAAATCCATGTTACCTAATATCCTTTTTAGAAAAATATGTTCATACAGATATACATGATAGACAGAATACATAGCTAATGTTCTGTGCTTTTCGTTAGGGCACATAAGGTTTACCAAGCTTTTGAACTCTTCAGTCTGAAGCAACTGTCTATCTGCTTAAGAAATTTCTGTTTTTAAAACAATATGTCTTTGATCACTCGTATTTTTTAAAGCCAGGAACCTGTTTCTAACAGTGTGTCTTGCAGGTGATTACTATTGCTAGTGACTGTCAGAAGACAAGACTGCAAGTTCCAGCTGAGGTAGAGGTTTTTGGACATCAGCCATTGTGTGGGTCCTGCAGTAATGCTGCAGAGGTATAAAAAATGGAGCTTTGTCGTGAACTGATTGTGTTGTGGTCATCCTCAAATAGAAGCAGATCTCATGGGTCTAGCAGCACCATTAGTGTTTTTGGAAAGGTCTTTCTTGTACCAGCAAGAATTTCCCCTCTCTGAAAAATAGAGTTATAGCTGCAACTCTTTTCAATATTGAGTGCATCTCTTCATATGGGATCTCTTAGGTAATATGACATCTTCATCTTATTTGAAGGGCTTAGGCTGGAAGAGATGCTTCTGCTAAGTCCTGAGTGATATAAACTGTAAGAATATTTGGCTACAAGGTGATTCTCTATGAGAGCTTTAACCCTCAGTGACAGCTATGTCCTTGCTGTCTGTTTTAAGGCTGCTTCATACTGAAGAGCATTTTGCCTCAGAAAAACGCATCATTAACATCTGAATGTTAATGGCTGTGCTTATACAGTACTGAGAGAACAGAGATAACAATACAACATAGAAAGGGCTGTATTGGGCACGGCAAATGAAACTTGAGGCTAGGACAAGAGGACAGGAGAGGAACAAATAGATGAAAAGCAATGTGTCACTGGCTGGATCCGAGCTGGTGCAGGATTATTATAATTCAATACTAGTACAAGGGAAGTACAACATCCCAGTCCTCCCAGAAGATGTAAGGCTTTTCTCTGCAAGTCATAATGTTTCTTGGGGTTGTTTTTGCTGCAGCACATCTTAACGACTGTAGGTTAATAATTTCCTGCTCCTGGACCATTCCATTCTGCTCTGAGTGGTTACACAGTGCCTATCACTGTGATAACTGACTGTACATCACTTTTACATTGTAATGTGGATGTAGATGCTGAAGAAACTAAATCTACCCTTCACAAAATCTCACCAAGGTATCACTGGGTCATCATTAATTGGATCTTATATTTACAAATTGAGTTAGCAGTATGAATCAGCAACCTTTATTCTTCTTTTATTACACTCCCATTATTTTATTCCATTAAAATCTATGCACCTGCAACTGAGGTCACAGTTCCAGTGTGGCAGATATGTAGGGTGAGATAGTGTCTGTGCCCAAAGAGACAACTAGCTAAAGAAGGAGTAGAAGAGGGAGCAGACATGGCGAAGGTATTGAAGACTGATTGGTTTTGTATTGTCTTACTATATGCCTCAAGTACTTTTTGATAACGAAGACCACATATAATGAACTCCAGTATGATGTCCTTGCTGTTAAAAGAGTTGAAAATCTCTTTATGTCCATTTTGTGGATGAAGTGTACCTGTACGGATGGTGCGGTCTGGAACAGAAAAACAGCACAACGAATAACTGTTTTCATTCATGATAGTTACATTACACAGAAACACTGTTCAGTACAAGTAGGTATGTCCAGATAAAGTAGTAACTAAACTTGATGTTGGTTCCCTCAATTTCCTGAAGTACCTGCACAAACACAGAGGGAGTGGTTATAGAATGATGCCATGTATAGGGACTGTGTGACTCTGAGCTTCTCTGCAAGGGCCTTAGAACACAGGAAAGAACAGAAATCAATTTGCCTAACCAAAGACCTGAAAAGTAAGGAAGATATTTAGGTCAATCAAGAAGTGGCATCGGAAATTATGTCTTTAGGTCCTTACATCTTTAACAACAAAATGTAGGGCTTAAATTTCCTTTTAATAGCAAAGTAATGGGAATTCTATCACTTGGTTCCTCATTTTGAGAAATGGAGAGGATAAAGTGAACAAATCAGCAAGGAAGCAGAATTACTTGATTAAGTTCTATATATTAATAACTCATGGTCTTGAGGCTCATTGCAAAGGTCGCTGAAATCAGAGAAACCCCACTGAATGTGAAGCAGGCTCTTGAGCATTATAATAATGCTTTTCCCCATGTACTTAACATTGCCACTTAGCCTGCATCTTAACCGGTGGCTTCACATGGACATTCTATATATCACCTGGCAGCTGAATTTGTGTGGCACTCTGAGGGAGTGGGCCTCCGTCAGTGTCCATCAGCCTGGTCTGCTCACGCTGGGCGCGATGTATGGCAGCTCTTTGCTGTTTGCTCACAGGGGATTTGCAGTACAGCTTTCTGAGATGGGATTTCTTCTCTTTCTCCTCTCGTAGATGACTCAATTCTTCCTTTAAAAAAGGCTGAGACTGATTATGGTAGGGTCCAGGCCAAATCAGCTTGACACAGTGCCTGTTTTTTCAGTGGCAGCAGGAATAAGTTAAAATGAGCAATGCCATTTTCCCCTACATATCTATATAATCCTTCATGTAGTGCCTAATCCGCTTCTTGAGTGAAGAAACCTGCACCTCCTTATACCAATGGTGAATTCCTTTCATTTCTGCATACATGAATACACAATGGCAGGAGCGGATGTGTGCTTTATGTAGATGATATCGCTCCATTTGCACACTCCTTACATACAGAACCCCTGGTATGGTACTGGGTCCATAGCCACTCCACTGATATTTCTGAAATCAGTCACACAGCTTGGGTATCCATTCAGTGTGATGGGCAAACATTGAGGTTTTCTTTTTCCAGGTAATTTGTTCATTTTAACCTCATATGTGCATTCCCCAGACTGTATTTTTAGCGATAGCTTGAATAACTAAAAGGCCTTGTAAATCCTTAAAGTCACACAAAAGCAGACTTTGCTATGTGTATCCATGATATGTTGGAAGGTTTAATAAGCCCATATTTTACCTGTGCATGCTTTTGTACATGCACAATGCCAGCATACGCATCTAGTTTAGGGATTCTGTTTGTGTAGCCCCAGCTAATGCAAATCTGGGGGCACTCACAGAGGGAAATCGGGATTTCTGATTCAGTTTTGAAAAATCCCTAACTAACACATGTTCTGAGGAATTTTGTCTTCCAAAATAAACAACTCAGAGCTTCTATTTTTGCTCCTAATTGTTCTTCACTGATGGTGTCATATTTTGAAAATCATAACTGTTAAGTAGGGAGTAAAGCAGCTGTGCTGAGTAACAGCCTGTCAGGGTCCAGCTCTATCTGCTCTGTTCTTGAGTGTCAGCAAAAGTTTGGATTTGTACCCTTTGGAGATAATTTTGGTTGTCTGGAGTGAGGAAGGAAGCGAGCCCTTCACTGGAGTCTTTAGAGCAGGAAGGAGCAAAGTGTGACTGATCCACCAAGGAGTAAATTCTTTGTTGTGGGCAAGAAGCCACAGTCTTCCTACTGTCCTCAAACAAGGTGGTCTCATTCATCACCAGGTTGTGTTCTTATTTTAAGAATAATGATGTCGCTTTTAATTTGCATTCTTTAAGCAAGGTTCCCCTCCCAAAAGAAAAGTGGAGTAAGGAAAGAAATGGATCTTAACAGCCAGATTTCCCACAGTGATTTGTAGCTAAGCCTCAATGCAAAAATAAGGATATTCTACATTATATAAGTGAACCTGTAAAAATGCTCCATTATAAATGACCATTTATTGTTGTCTATTACAAATGATGATTTGTGGCATCTCTTAAAGATCGAGTCCTTTGTTCTGTGTACCCACAAAAAATAAAGTGATGGATATTTATGTGTATTCATGAAACCACACAATTCATCTTGGAGAGAAACCGCATTTGAAGCTTTTGCTGATGATGCCTATCACACCAACTCCTTCGTCAGTGGTATTTTTTATTATATCAATAGTGTCCCTCAAACTGAAACAGCAAGTGTAACAGCAAGTAATAAAATGCTGTAAATCTCCCAGAATACTCAGAAAAGACCTTTTCAAGTTGGTTTCTGTGAGGGATAGCAGGAAACTGGATGTGGGGAAAATAGCTCATGAGTTTATAAGACAAATAGCTTCTGAGGGTGATATATATGTGATGCTATATACTCAAAAATGAGCTTTTCTTCATGTCTACAGCAATTTCCCTGACTTGCTGAGAGGTGCTGGTGAAGCAGGATAATAGACCTTCATTGCTGGAGAAAAAACTGCCTGTCATAATGTGGTAAACTGTTCAACTTCTCTTTTTACCAGACAGGGGAACTCCTCTCGTGTGTGTAATGGCTGTTTAAAGTGAGCATAAGGCACGTCTATATTCCATTTACTCTCATTTTATTCTGCCAGAGTACAGTAAGGACCTTAGTGAAAATGAAAATCAAAGCCTCATAAGCCTCGAGTATCCCTTTTATTAAAGTTATTTCAAGTCATTGTGGTTTCAAATACATTTTGTGGTATACAAAAGATCTTGTGCTAAATAACTGAGATATTTAACATGTCAATTCTTTTGGATGAATCATGAACTTAAAGATATCAGAATAATACAGAGGTGTCTATATGACTATTAAACTGTCATGAAGAAGATTATTGAATAACCCCTGTAACTGCTGTAGAAGCCAATTCTCCACTCCAGACTTCTCCAGATACACAGGTCAGGTAGCAGAAGCTTTTCCTGTCAAGCGAGATGAGAGGCTGGGTGCAAGAGGATTTATTGGTTGCTTGGGGCAAGAAGGAAGCTAACTTGGGTAGTTACCAAGAACTGAAAATGAGGTAAAAGCTTGGGATGGAAGGTGAGGCACTTTTGCCATGGAGGAGTTAATTGTTTGAACTTGAGAGAGGAGGAAATACAGAATTAGAACTTGGAAGAAGGTAGTGGTTGGAAGTTGATTAAATAGCCTAAACAAATCAGGTGCCTTTCTGTGCCTGGAGGAAGAGCAGGAGAACAGACAGACTCCAGTACATACATTTCGATGCTGAATAAGGATTTGGCTATGCCGAGTCCTTAACTGGATACCAAATTTGCCTGGGAGGTTAGGGGATTTAGGAGTGGTGGTTTTGGAACCTAATTCTTATGTGCCTTGGAGAATCTGCTAAAAGCCTTTGAAGTTCTCCGGCTCTGCAATAGTGAGGACAATGAAAATTGATCCCGTGCATTCCAGCTGCCCTTGTGTGTGAGCGGTGTTTTAATTAGTAACCATTTACATTGTCCTCTTTCTAGTCTGCCTTATCTGTGGAGCAGGGGTTCTTTCTGGAGACCATGATGGAGAGTTAGCTCCAGCCTCTTTCTTACCTCATAGAGTATGCTGGCCGTTAAAATTTTTTCTTCTTCTTTTTCTTTTTTTGAAAACTCTGTCTATTTGTGAGGTCAGGAAGCAATTCTCAGGAGTGGGAAGAAGTCCCCTCACCATTTCTCCAGCCTTTTACCTAGTGAGGTACTTTTACAGCTGTGAGGTACTACACACTTAGCGGAATGGAAAGGACTTCCCAGCTGAAAGGACTTTACCTGAATATATTAATAATGTAATAGTGTCTAGAGGCTGCTGTCTTGGAGAGCTGTCAAGTACTTCATATTTGGAGTGTAAAGGGACACACCAGCTTCCAAATGGTAAAGACAAAGAAAGTGGTGGCTTCATGAGCTACTCTGAGAAACACCAAAGAAGCAAGCAGGGTAGTTGAGTTATGAATAATATGAAGTGTTCACAAAGAGGAGCTGCCTTGCTCACTGCTGCTATTCTGTCCTGGTCACAGAGTTATGGGGGTTGGAGGTGGAGAAGGAGAGAGGTCGGGATTACATTTTCTTCCTGCTTCCCACCGTGGCTCTCAGGAGCTAGTGCAATGTAGGGTATGGTCCTTGCTATTAGGAATATGGAAACACTGTTCCTTCACTTTTATCCCACTTCCTATTTCCTACACTTAAGGGCAACTCCGCTCCACCTCAGGGAGCAACTTCAGCTCTTTGGTGTGGGGAGTGTCTTCCATTGCCATAAATAAAGCCAAGTTATTATAGCGTTCTCTTATCTGAGGATCTCCAGACATCCTACAAATACCGATTAATGTTCCTGACATCCTTGCAAAATAGAGTCACTAATCTCATTTTACAGGTGGAATAAGCAAGGCCCAAGGAAATCGATGGTCTGATTTTTCAGTGGTGTTAGGATGAGTGCCTGGCATTGCTGAAAATCCAACAATAAGGGATTGGTCTGAGGCCACACAGCAAGTTGGTGACAGTGGGGAGAACAAATCCAATCCAGGCTTTTGGTTTTTTGAGCAAACCACCAGATGACACTCAAAAAGCACTTCTGGGCATGAAAAGTACTACATAATTATTGCTTCCAATATAAATATTTTCCTCTTAAAGTAAACCTTTTCATTTTATTACCACTGACTTTATTAAGCCCATGTGATTGTCTTTGTTTAAGCTGTTACAGTGTGGATCATTGAAACCGTGTAAAACATTCAGGCTTTGCATGCAAAATTTATGTAGTTAAAATACATTATCTGCTATATTGAAGCATGTTCTTGTAAAAATATTGTCTCTGCAATTCCCATAGACTTAAAACAACCCTTAAAAATAGCTACCCAAGCATGAGCATCCTTCAGAAATGAAAACTCTTGTTACTGACATTAGGGCAGATGTATCTTGGACCATGTCATGCCTGACTTTAATCTCAGTATCTCCTTGTATAGCTTTTTTATTGCAAAAAATTTAAACATAGCCTGAAGTGAAACTTTATTGACTTCCTCCCATAGGGCAGCATCTATAATTGATGCCAGTTCATAGAAGTGAAGTGTTTGGTGCTGTGTTTGTGGGCTTTAGTTATAGGTATAAGGTAGCATTGGGAAAGAGGGGAGAGCAGGCTGAGAGCGTGTGAAAGTCAAAGGAAATCCCTTAATCATCCAAATGTGGAGCAGAAAACAAGAGCAGAGGTAACAGCTAAAGGCATAAAAGCTAAGGAGAGATAGTAAAGAAATCTTTAGGTTTTGATCATAAAGTAGTACCCTCAGTACGTTATTTAGAGCTATTAAGAGCCTGGCAAGGTGATTCTGCAAATGCCAGGAAGCACAAAGAGGCTGAAGTGCAATCATTGCTATCATTTCCAGGGTGTGTTTGACACACATATATACTCTTTGTTACTAGAAACCCCATGATTTATAGAAGTACTGTTCAGACAAGGATAAAATGTTAGCAGATGAAGATCACTGTGCCAGTAGTGTAGGGTGTTGCCTGAAATTCTGCGTGATATTAAATCAACCCACTCCGTGTTCTCCTCCACCCCTAAAAAATCCTTTATAATTATTATTGGAGTAAATTAATCCACTGATTTGATTGATACCAGATCTTGGCCTGGTTCCAGGCAACCAAATCCTGAAAAGAAGAAAGATATAGCAACAAAAGAAGGAAACAGATGTCTTGGAGTTGCTTACAGAAGCCAATAATTTGCTTGCTTTTTACAAACAGGGGCAGTGTTGGGAGGAACAGACTCTGTATGGCAACAGTGAGTGTGAACAAGAGGAACCAATGGGTTCAGGGCAGTCTCTGATACATTGCATTCACACCTGCTTGTGCCTTATTGCCAAGCCTGGATTGCACTCCTAACAACATTATTTTCCTTTGATGAAAAGTCTTGTGAAATAGCTATAAACTACATCCCTCTGTGTTACCCCCGGCCTGTATTTTTAGCCATATAATGTCCCTTTGGAGCAGAGGTTGAGCAAAGTATATAATTTTTAAATGATAACATTTTGTTTCCATTTTCCTGTGGTTTGACTGGCCAAAAGAGACGCTCTGTGACTGTCAAAGTTCTGTTTTCTTTGTTTTCAAACTAAACAGTTTTCTGATTAACTTCTTTACTGGCTTGAGGTTAATCAGTTGCTGATTTCTTTTAATTGACTCCTTACATTCCATTTAGTCTGCTTGGTAGTCTGCAATCAGAAAACGTTATTTATTTTTAAATATGATATGAGAAGAAAGAGCAAAATATAAAAAAAGAGACCGTATAAAAGATTATTGCAATCAGAGCTTTGTGAAAACTATCCCTTTGACCTCTGCAAAGCATAATTTACTGCAAAATATAATTTTGAGTATTGCTTTCCAGATTGTCTGTCATGTAGTATTCAAGACACGGCAACTGTTCAGGAAAGAGGGCAACAATCCTTTTGAAATTCAAATAGAAATTTCAAAATAAATGTACTGAAATTCAGTACGTATTCACAATGGATCTTTTTTTAAGAAGACAACACTCTCAGAGTAAACCAAAACATCTACATCATTACACTGTTCATGCAGACACATTTTTAAAGTGAAAAAGTAGACAAGTCTAGATATATATTTATATCTCTGCATATATACTGTATTTTGGAATATTTTTACCTTATACTAAAGAGGGATCAAAAAATCAAGAAAATTTTTTTTTCTATTTTCACTCATTCTAATCTTTCAGTCAGTGGGTTTGTGACCTGCGTATCTTCTTTCTCTTTTTGGGGAGTCTTCTGAATTTTATTGTGTTTGCTTTTGAGAATGTCATGATTTAGGACTTGTCAGCTATGCATCACTCCTTCATGGATGTGACTATCTAAAATATATGTTATGACTTGTTTACTAGGCCATAGAATATATATTTTTTGAGAACATTGGATGTCTTTGAGTATCAATCTTACTTCAAGCAGGAAGACCTCTGCTTTCCCAGGCCCTTGTGAGAAATAGAAAGTAGGCAGAATTAGAACATTCTGTTAGAGAAAATCCACTGTGATCTCCTATCAGTTTTTACCCACTCAGTCTGCTAATATGTGTATTAAGTAGTTTTGGGGTGTTTTTTCCCCTTTCTTTCTTAAGGTCTGTATAGGCCAGTTTTCATTACCTGTGGTGCAGGCTAGGAAACACTAGATAGTGAGAAAGCTTGAATAAAACACAGTAAATTCAGCTTAGACCCTGCTGCCTCCACTTTGGCTCTAGAGACCACTGGAGTTTCTTCTTCTCGTTCTTGCAGTCTCCCGGCTCATAAGAGTGCTCATAAATACAGGTGCCACCACAGCTGGATCAGGCATTATACTTTCTGGAGGACTCCAGCTATTTTGGGGTGATCAAGTGTTTCTGTACCATGGTTATCAATACTCTGACTCCCAGGAGGGTAGCCGCCCGTCAATTCCTTAGTTAACTAAGCTAGTGAAAAGTGCCTTGAGAGAAAGGTGTAAATATCTCTTAAATGTGCCGTGCTGAAGTGTGGTGAGCCATAATTCATGGTGCATTGATAAAGAAGGCTTTGAGGTCTATCTCTGAGGTGTTTAACCTTGAGCAGGTGTGGATCAAGGTATGAGACAGTAGCAAGACTGGCATTTTGACCTGTGGGTGGAGGAGGGAGCAATCACAGCAAGTGACCAAGAGAGATGAGTTGGCTTTCAAGGACTAAAACACTTCGAGCACTAATATTTTTTGTTCTGGATTTATTTTTTCCTCCTTTTCCAATCTCGACAGAGCTGCTTTTTCAAAGACTTTTGAAGAAAGAGAACACAGCAGAGTTCTGGAGTTTTCTGGAGAACCAGAAAAGACAAAGAGAGATATTTTTAGGTTAAGAGTTGAACAGGTCCAGAAGTTGCTTGATTTTAGTTTTGGGCACCTGTATCACTCCCATATTTGTACCCAATGTCTATTCATTTTTTGTCTTGGTGTCATGGGGCAGGTACTGCATGTGCACGAGTCATGCTTTGAAATGCACTACCTATATGTTTTTCCTTACACTTTCTGGGACTTGATTCATCTGGGCTGATGCTGCTGCCCACTGGTAGGTCGTAGGATCTTCTTGTTAAATTTTGCATTTTTGATTTGAAATCAGCATGGAATTTGAGGTCTTAAAAAGTATTAAAAATGTTAATAAACAACTAGAGAAGTTACCCTACTCTGATTCCACTGTTGTACTGATGTCTGTACTTCTCTCTCTGGCAGCTGTAGTAAGAAGATGCATCAAAGTAGGTATTTTTATGTGGGAAAAGGCACAAACCATATTAATACTTTTATGTATAATTGTTTTTCTGCCAAAACTAAGTGGAAAAAGAGGATTAGATAAACTGGAGAGTCAATTGAAATGCTCTACCTGAGCATCACTTTGAGAATGAGAACCTTGGCTGTGAGGCTACAGTTTAAAGTGAGCCACACCCCTATGTTGCTTATATTCAGGAGTGTCAAGTGCATTCCAGATCTTAATGATATACTTGACAGATATTCAGAGTCTATATGAAGAGTATTAGAAGTGCGGAGGTGGAAAGATAATAAACACTTTGTTGCGCTTTTAGCTTGCCTATTGGTCTAAGAGGAATGAAATTAAAAAGGATTCTTCTTGTCGGTAGCCTTTAAATCAGTTCATGTTCTTTCCTAAGTGGAATGAATGCCTTATTCTCTGTTTCCAAGGAATTCTTTTGATCCTGGCTGTTGAGTTGAAGTTTATACAATGCAACTTCTCTGTAAGCAATATTTCCTATTGATCTTTTAATGCTCCTATTAGTTTCTTTCATTCCCTTAATAGAAATTTTAGCAGTAATAAAAGATAGAATCAGGCAGTAATTAGAGCTGTGATTAGTTATAACATGTGTTTCTTTACCAAAGCAAAAACCCAATAAAATGTAAATTAAAATAATGGAACTGCATCTAGCTATCTGGAATAATATTAGAACATTCACTTTCTCTCCCTTCTAAGGATTAATATACACTTTAAATAGCAAGTGCTTTTATTATGCAAATTCAAATCGCAGTGCAATAAGTGTATTACTTTGCAAATTGCTCTTTCTCCCCCATAAATGATACAAAAAAATGAAGTGTCTGTGTGAGAGGATGTGGATGCTTGTGCTCTCAGATCCTGAGCCCACAACATTCATGTCAATGAACCTTGCTAATTGAAGTGTTGCATGGGTTTCTGTGACTGTAGTGGAAAATCCAATATGATGCAGAAGATGGATTGGTGTAGGCAAGCTGGGGTTTTCCAGTTGAGCAATGGGATCAGGTTTTTGATCCTTGTCCAGAGCAATCTCAAAAGCTCTCACCTCTGCAGAGAACTGAGCACGTTTTGGTAGGTGGTGGCTGCCACCACTTTATCTCAGTTCTAAGAAATTTCATAGCATCTTGTGAGATCCTATTCATGATCATCAGGTCATGCACAGAGGTATTTTTGGTGCCCTTATTACATGACCAAATTTAGTGACTCTTTTTCCTTTGGTGTCTCTCCTGCTCTTGGAGCCCACAAGGCATATATGTAATTAGCTGTCTGCTTCTGGCACGTGGGAGCTCTCAGCACAGGGGAAATCTTATGGCACAGTGCTGGAAAATGCTATCAGGAAGTGAGATAGGAGCTAATTTGCCTGGGTGTCACAGTTTGTAAAAATGCTTTGGAAGCTACATCGAGTGGCCCTGCCAGCTCATTCACACAATGTAAAGTAAGACAGGAAGGGGCTCAGGAAAATATGAGTTAGGGGAAAAAAGATGGGAATGATGGTTGGTCAATGTTCTCCTCTTCCTCCTTCCCTGAAAATAGTAAATATTGAAATTCTGTGTGTAGCTTAGCTGCAGTTACTGAACCAGCCTGCTCTGCTGCCTGTGTGGGCTGTAGTCTCTGCACTGCCAGCCAGAGCATCCTGGTTTGTGCTCACAGAGAACAGAATTTACGTTTTCAGGCCGTTCAGTGACATATTCAGGTGAGAGCATACAGTCAATCTCCTTAACTGGGTGTTTTCATCGTCAGTGGAAATGTCAGCATTATCATAACTTAATAGCACAGTTGGGGCAGGCAGATTGTTGGAGTTGTGCCTGCCTTCATCAGTTCCGTAGCCTCCTCAGCAAAGCACTTTACAGCACAGTGTTGCTGTAACATCTCATGTTGGAATCAATTATTTTTGCGCTACCTGGCCATGGTATCTTTCACATACTCATGTAAAAGTCTCAGTTGCTGTGAGCAGATCTCCTGCTCTGCCCATGGCTGGGCTGCGTGCTGCTGCTTCTCCTCTGACCTTTTTTTGTTTATTGTGAAGTAATGTTACTGAATACCCTGGAAAGCAGCACCGAAATACTGCACTTGCTGTAATAGTACATACAGATATATAAAAAAATGCCATGTTACTGATACCTGAGTAAAACTGGAATCTGTTCCTTTTTTCCCTATACATATCACCGGTGAATTCCTGTACATTAGAAAGATGTGCAGTCTGGCTAGGGCCTATTTCCTTGTTCTTTTAGTGTCTTTTTTTTTTTTTTCTAAAAAAACCCCAAACCTACATAAAGAAAAACAGGTGTCCTCTGGTCTGGCTGTACTTTGATTAAAGCTTTGTAACTTCTGTTGGGTTTGCTACTGTTTGGATGGGTGGTAACAGGGGAACTAGGGGGTGGTTTGAACTAATTAGTTTCCTTGCACTCCCAGGCCCTCAGCCAAATTCCTGTAAGTTTGAGCATAAAGTTTTATGGCATATGTTTGGCTCTTTATGGGAAGAAACACCGTGGGGAGCTGTACTTCAAAGAATCAAGGTCCCTTTTATGCCCTTTGAACTGTACTGGTAAACCTTCAGACAGGTTACACAGTGGGACTGCTCTTTATGAACTCTCCTTGAATCACTTTTTCTCTCTGGCTCTTTAGGAGAACTTTAGGTCTTTTGGGATGAAATTGAGAAGAGAGAAAACGGGACCTCATTAGAAATTGTGAATTCCTTCTCTTCTCCAGGCTGAACAACCCCAACTCTCTCAGCCTGGCCTCCCAGCAGAGGGGTTCCTGCCCTCACATCATTGCTGGGGCCTCCTCTGGTCCCGCTCCACCAGGTCCATGTCTCTCCTGTGCTGAGGACTCCAGAGCTGACCCCAACACTGCAGGTGAGGTCTCACCAGAGCAAGGTATATACATAGGATAAAATATTTCTGCACATACCTAAGCTCATGAAACATATTAAAATAGAATTCTTGAATTGTCCCACTGTTTGCATGCTGCAGTCCACAAACCTAACACCTACGCATTCACTAATGGGAAAAAAAGGCCTTTGATTTTCCTCACAGATGTGCTGTGGAGGAAGGTGCAAGGAGCAAACCCGTGTGTAATGCCCAAAAGTATCTGTTAACACCCTGTGTTAAGAAGGATCAACACTGTTTGTTCCCCAGCTAGAATTGTTACATTTTGAAACGGTCCAGCAAGGCCTAGGCACTGCAAACAAATGCCAGGGTTATCAGCAAGCCTGCGAGAACATGGGTTCCCCAGAGAAGCATTACCTGTGCTGCAACTTACGTTTGCTTCTCTGTCTGGGTTTCTCCTGGACACCTCTGCTCTTTCTTTCATGCCAGATCTTTTCTGAGCCCTCCTTTGCATGGTCAGCCAGGTAAACGCAACATATGAAGTGGTATTTTTCAGCAGCTGCTACCTGGAATGTGCATCCTGCTAAAGGAATGGACATCCTGCTAAATCCCATCCTACTATGGGATTTATGAGCCTAATTCATTTATTTGCTTCGAAAGATACCTCCTTAGCTGGCTACTTAGTTGAAGGTAATTAAAGGAGAGTGTTAATATTGTCAGGTTTAAACATCCCCCTGCTATCTTACGTGTTTAGTAAATTGAATGCAATTAAGGGTAGTTGCTTTCAAAAATCCCTTTCCTGTCTCTGCTGCAGAGGTCATGCCATTGCTAACACAGTAATGAATTAAGCACCACCTATTAAAATGCGGGGTTTATCATCAAACAAGCTGCTTTCCAGGATGTGAGACATGAGACGTTCTGGAGAAATGCTGGCGAGAAAGTCTGTTAGTGACATATTTATAATACGTCATAAATTCACTGGATGTTTGTGTGTGTATGTATTTTGTTCTCATATGATGCCACGGGTAAATGTTGCCTTTATCCAGGTGTCCAGGTACTTCTTTGACTACTGCTTTCGTTCAAGAGCTGTGTCTTTGATGAGGATAGTTTGCCAGGGGATTAGATGTGCAGGCTTGTAAAACACATGAAAAATGACCAAAGAGAGGCATTCACAGTTAAAGAAATAGAAGAATTACAGAAGTTATAAAATGTATTTCAATATACCTTTTCCAGAATCTTGGCTGCAGAATCTAGCCCTCTTGGTATTCATAAATTATCTAAATGTTGAGCGCTAACAGCCATTATGTGTGTGTTAGACATGTACTTTTCCCAACCTGGACTGTTTTTGAGCTAAAGCTGCCAAGTCTGCGCCAGACAGAAATGCTGCTTTTGATATATTGGCTCACAAAAGTCATTTTTCCAGTGACTATTCATACCCATCAGAAAAGGTTTGTATTGTTTCAGATAAACAGTGATTTTTCTTTATTTTTCACTTTGGTTTTTGTTGTTGTTGTTGTTGTTTTCCAAAGGGGGTTTCCATTACCTTAACACACTGCATTGGTCTGTGTGTTGTTTAAATGCACATGGACTGAGCTGGGCTAGTACTAGAGGGGAAGGGGTGGGAAGGGGGTGAGCAATTTGAAGAGATTCCTTAATCCCTTTGTTACTGGCTTCCTTAGTATTTCACAGCATTTCATTTCATATAATGAATGCAAGGCCAAGGCCAAACAATCTCAGTAGCATGATCATATACTTCACAGAGAATTTCTCTGTTTTTATGACTTTCCAGGACTCATACTGTAGATGGTGGGAAATCCAGGCACTGAGCAGAGGAAGGGCCTTAAATTTGAGACCTAGATATGACACAATTTGGAATCTTTATGAGAAGAAACAGGGAAAGAGAAATAATTAAGCTTCTTTGAACGGTTTGTTCCTCAAATGGCAACTTCTTCACTCTACCCTACACTTCTGTTCAAGCAGAAGTGTCAGTTATTCCATTTCCTTTGATCCCAAAGGATTTTTCTGATTGATTATCTCATATCCTAGAATGACACTTCATAATGCACTGCACTGTAGTGTGATGTGTGCCAAATTTCTTGAAATATAAAATAGCACCGGGTGATGTGTCAGAGGTTTTGATGTGACTTTTCTTGGCCTAGTGTGACAAGAATATCCATTAAGCAGTTAAACAAACAGCTTCTTGAAAAAACTGTGTCCTTATGAGTAATTTGCTGAGGGTATTGGCATTACTTCCCCGAAAGTAATGACAAGCAGGTATCTAAACTCTGCCAGCAATATGAATTTTTTCTTGACTGCTGATTTGCTGATATTATCTTACCCATCATGTTGTTTACACTAATAAATGCAACACGGCACTGGGGAGTGTGATGATCTTGTAAAGTAAAAAATCTGGAAACAACCTCTGAAAATCCCAGGGAGAATTCCTTTCCCCGATTTTTCAATGACTTCTCCCAGACAATTGGATTTTCTTATCTTCATTTGAGAATGGTCTTGGGAGAATAAGTCTAGAAAAGGAGGCAAAATTGTTCTCAGACTTTATTTTCACTGGCTTGCCCAGTGCGAAAATTCACTTGAGAGCTCTTAATTGGTAATTGATATTAGAGACTGCTTAATGCTTAACATGGATGATAGGTTGTGCCATACACATTGCTTTAATAGTGTGAATGCCGATAGGCAGCTATCTCCTGGCAGCCATATCGCAGACACTGCCAAAGGATCTCTTCCAAAGTGCTACACCGTATTTTGCTTTCACCACTGAATATATTGACAAAAGAAGGATACTGGAGATAGTGCTCAATGTTGTATGGATTAGTGCTTAACAGCTGGAGTCTTGCACCTGCCAAACTTCAAAAAGTTTACAGAAACAGGATTCATGCAGGTTGTATGTCTCTTCTCCCTACCACGTTGGATGTAGACCTGAAGGTTCAATGGCAATGACTCTGAAATATGCTGGCAAAGGCTATAACAGCTTATCTGTTCCCTGATTTTGAGCTCTCACCTTGCTTGTAATGGAAAAACCATGTAATGAACTCAGTTTGGGTCAGATGAGTACTAAAAAGACCTGTAGCAAATCAAGAACAGTGAAATACGTCTCACTGCTGAGAAGTCTGAAGCTATGACCGTTCCTTGTGATACTGTGGCTTCCTTTTCTTCTTATTAGGAGATCAAGGCATGTGTGAAGCTATTAGTGAAGAAACACAGTTTAAGTTGCACATTTTTTAACTAAACCATTAGTAGTTGAATGTCGGTTCCACAGGTTTCCACCACGTTGGAAACAAAAACACTGCCCTTCCTGCATAATGTGCTGGTTGATAATCACTCAGAGCCAGAAGCCCTCATCAGTGGTGTACAACATGAAATAAAAAAACTCCAGTTGGCGCTTATGAAAGTAGTTTCCATCCAAAAGTCATGCTTCCTCATTCATACTTGGCTATCTAAACAATCTTTCTTTCAAGAGGATCTGAACATGTACTGCTCTCATTAAAATCAGTGGGAACTCAGCATGTCTGGAAATTGTGCAGCTTTATTATTTATGTACCTAGCTTGGGATTTAAATACCTAACTTCAGAGTTTGAAAACGGTAATAACTGTTTTCTTCAAATAGAGAGGTATGCTACAGAAAATTCTTCTCTCTTACAGGAGGAATCCTGCTGTCTGCAGGTGATGGTTAGGATATCTGATCTCAAAGCTTTTAGCTTCTCTCATGATCAACAGCTTAAAAAAATCTATCTGGTCTTCAGTGGAATTTAAGCGTAGGCTTAGCTTTAAGCATGTGCTGAGGTGTTTTGTCAGACTGGGATGTAGTACTGAATCCAGGTCTTACGTAGGCAGAGTCCTAAAGCTTCGCTTCTCTGGCCTGCTGAGCATGTTCTGCAACATCCTGGATGCAATTTCCTCTCCACTGCCTCTGATTTGGTGCTTTTGTTTTCTTCTAACCCTTAATACGTTAGCATTCTCCCAAAATTAAAACCCAGGCCAATGAATCTAGAGAAATTATTATTTTCCCAGATTTGTGCTCGTGACTTCCTTTTCCTTTGTGTGTGAAGTTGCCTTGAAAACCATTTAAGTTGGGATTCCTTCAATATTGCACATTCTTTGGGGAAAGCCATCCAGAGGAATAGCACCTTGGAGGTCACTTTGGCTGGTAGGCAGCTGTTGAAAATCTGGGGTTTCTTGGATGTTTTTAGGAAGCTGCGTGGGTTGCAGTGCTCTCAGAGACTGAGAGATGCTTTGGAGTAGAAAAGCCTCAAACAAACTTCCACTGAGCATGATCTGCCAAAAGAGTTTGTTTTCTGCCAGTTTATTTATAATCTTCCTGTTTCGATACAAAGAAAAGTGAATTACTTTCATGCAGGAAATGCTGAACTTGGAGATAATTTGAATAATTTTCTTCAGCTGCCCTTTGGATGATGCATTATTTTTAGTATGATTGGTCACAGTGCACTTTAGGTCTCAGTGGAAGGTAAACGCTTCCCAGTTGTGTAATATTAAGGGTTTACACTGGAGAGTGAATGAGTGTGGAAATGATAGGTTGAGTGATCATTGTTTAAGGAATTGCATTTCCAAATCCCTCCTGTTAAAGTGTGGTAATGCAATTTCTGTCAGAACAGGTTATCTGGATGGAAAGGTGACATTTCCAAACCTCAGTGAACCAAGGAACCTAGGGAAGGGTTTAAGATTTGCTTTGTATGAGTTCAGTCTGTACAGTTTTGGATCCTGTGCACACAGAGGAGGGCCTGGCTGCTGCAGCGTGGGATTCAGTACAGATAAAATTCTGGGGACCCTCCTGTGGAACTGCTTCCATTAGCTCTACCCTTTGAGGCTACAGGAAGGCTTTTTTTCCCCATATTGACTCTGACAAAGAATCACAATTTATTTCAGGGTATGTTTCTCTCATACCGTTTGCTTCAGCCTCATGTGAGTACTGCAGCAGTTGGCACAATAAAATAAATTTTTCCCATGGATCTACAGACATTTTTATTTGAAGCATTATCAGTTGAACAGCTTTGAAAAGGATCACAGACTATTTGAACTACCTCTGGCCTAAAATTTACATGGTATTTGGAATCTGTAATGCTGAAAGGTAGGATCATACCAATCATATGGCAGGTTGTCCTAAGCCAGCCATACACAAGTAAGATCTAAATATGGACGTGGCTGCTGTAGAGATAGATGGTAGTGAAACATTCAGAGGCAGCTAGGCCACAAAAAGTTTTCTCAGTGTAGTCACTTTGTAGTGATTATTGAGCTCTGCAGAATCTCATCATGTTTGCATGGCATTGGCGCAGGGGCAGTGTTCACCAGCACCTGATGCATGCAGAAGTGTCAGGAAGAGCCAGGAAGATGAATGGCCTGTTGCAAATTGGAGTGATTTAACAAGGGATAATCTGTCAAGCAGTATTGGGGCAAGCTGGTGGGAAAACTGTGAGCCTGAAGGCATCCATCAGAGCTGATCTTTGTTAATGATCAAAGGCCAGGCTCTTGCTTCCACTCCTGCTGCTTCCTGCTTTGAGGGCTTGCGGTGGAAAGCCATCAGAAACAATGTTTGGTTGCCAAAACTAAGAGCTTTTGTAGATGAACAGAAACTGGCAACAGAATTTGTGTGAACTACTCTCAGAAGTGCCCTAAAGATATTCTCTTAATTCTCCTCTTATTTGGGTATCCTAAAAGAGATCCCAGGACATTCCTTGAGAAACACTATCATAAATATCTTGGAAAACGAGCATTAGTCTTTCAGAACAGCCTTTACAAGTGTCCAAAATAAAACTAAAAAAAAGAAAGTGTGACAAAGGTTTAATGTGGAGAAATAATTGAATTATAAATACACATCCACATGCACATCTCTGGTTATTTTTCCCAAGTAAGTCCTGTCGTATACAGCACCATGGCATCTGAGCACTTCCCAGACTTAGGCAATGTTCTGTCAGTGATGTGAAGCACCTCCCCTTCCTTCTCCTGGCCCTGTAGTTTCTCTGCCTGTCTTTCATCCAGAGAGTGTTTCCTCTTGGAAATCTGTTTCAGGTTCATGCGCTGGAAATACCATATTGATGGGATGCACTGTAGTGGCCTTTGGTAGCCCAGAAGTTTGAGGTTGAGCTTTGAGCTAAAATTAGGTTTTAATACCTGGAAATGAACTTACCTAAGTGAGAAGAAATCTTGTTAAAGAGTTGTCAGTACACTGATTAATTTGGCTGTTTTAAACTGCAGTGTCCTAAGCCTCTCACATGATAAATGATCCAGTACCACCTCCCTCTGTGGAGAAAATAAGTGTATGTATCAGCCGATCTCAGTGTCTGACTGGGGCGCTCTCTGTCTTTCCTCTTGATAGGCCTTTCTAATTTAAAATGTTCATTTAAAAACTTCAGTTAAAACCTTCATGTTTCTCTCTACCAGACTGTTAATACCCATGGACTACACTAATTTAAAATATGATATTTCTGTTGTTCGAAAGATAAAGGCAATTAGGAACCTTTCTACTTTTTGAGGTAACTAATAATACAGAAGTTTTTTATTTCTGTACAGTAGATAGTGAATATTATGTGATCCTTAATTATACTGAAGTGATGCTTTAATGCAGAAAGCAAACAAACAAGAACTGCTGGTGAGACACGATGGGGAGCCAGATGTTTAAGTTGTTATCTTGGAGACTGCAGCTCTAAGGAATTACCCACTTAGATCCCAAATAATATACTTGGCTTAGACGGTTTTTAAAACAAGATACATTAATGTATTCTATATACTATTACATATTCTAAAACACTTCTGCAGCAACATTATTATCATGGGTACATTATTAAAGCATTTGCAGTATCCAAATGGCCAGTGACAAACCAGAACTGCAGCCTAGACCGTACACATTGGAATTTCCAAAGTAACCTTCTTCTGCTCCCCAGCAAATGTTGATGAGAGAGTTGACTGCAAGATTGTGACTTGTTAGATTTCAAGGGTTTTCTACTTCTATTGAGATGAATGGAACAGCTTTTTGCGATGTTGCTTTTTCCTTTCCAATCGTAGTCATATAACATTGTCCTTGCTCCTCTTCATTAACAGAATAATCTTATTCTCTTTCAAATTTAGGTTGTGTGATTTGCAAATTGCTTAGGAGCTCATGTTTTTCCATTTGAAGCTATAAACTGTGGGATGAGGAAGCAAACAGATTTTCTAGCTGCTTTTATCATCATTAAGATCCGCAGTCCTTCCCAGACAGAAACATAAATATATTCAGTGCATATCAGCATTCAGTCCAGGTTCATAGCACAATCACCAGTGCTCGCAGTCGTCCAAAAGATGTGGGCTCGGAATAATCTCCATTTAAATTTTGTAATTTTGTTGCTGAAAGGATATGCATGATGATGTGGAATCCATCTCAGAATATTTTTTATTTGAGCTGGCTTCTAGTCCAGTGGTTATAGAGGTGATAGCTGCTATTGTGAGAGACTTGGAACTGAGAGTTCTGAATAAAAAGAATAAGCTCTTGGTGCAAATTCACTCTGATGAGGAGATCAGAATATTGCTGGTGTTCTTATGATTGGTGTGAAGGCTAAGGATTTGGGGTAGAAGGTTGATTTTTCACTGTAACATGCTTCCTGACCTTTGGCAGGTCTCTGAGCTATAAGTCCCATCTGTGAAATGGAAACAGTAACACCTCTGCATGGAAGGTGTGTGTTCTGAAATACATACTTAGGAAGCAACTGGCTGAAGATGAAGAACTACAAAAACACCTTTCTTAGATGATGGAAATGCCCTGTTTACATAGTGAGGATGTCTTAAAATACCTCAGTATTAGAAGGGTATGTTGATATTATGATTGATTTATTACACTTGGTATTGTGTTATGTCTTTCTTCTGATTCAAGAAAGTGATCCAATCCGGCTTTCATTAATTGTATTAATATTTGTCTAAGGTTAAGATGTTTAATCCTCCCCAGCTTAGAATGATGTACCTACATTAGATTTTATGTTAGATTCCTGCCTTCGGCAGATTTTTATGGACAAGTGACAGATCTAGTACTGCAAGGTTCACCATGAAAATGCTGACACAAACGAAAGCGGTTGTTGCAGTGGTGTAATAACCGTGAATTCATATGAAGCACATATTTCCCTTAGATGCGTCGTAAAACTAAAAATGTCTGAAAGCTGGTATTTTCAACAGTCTTTAAAACAGAAAAAACTGCTGATTTGCTTTTTTGTCATGATTATAGCTGCTCTATTGACGACCCTATTTCACCTCTGTTTTAGTATCTAGAAGATTTGTCACCACTCACTTAAGCAGTTCTCTCCGCAGATGCCTTATATACAGGAGGTTTTTCCTTGTGAGTAGAAACAAAACATCTAAGATGAAGACACAGTTCTAGGCCTGCACTCTATGGGCTCTTGATGTACGTCAGACTTGACCTTCCAACATGCAGCACGGTCAGTGTCATGAAATATTTGGTGAACGTGCCTTGGGTTTCTTAGTAAATTAAGCAGAACTTATTCCAGGTCCTGCATGATAAAAGTACAGGAAAAAAGCATCCTTATGAATGTCTGATTCTTTGCAAAGCTGGGTAGTTGAATAAGGACATGTGTAAGCTCACCCCAAAAGCAGAAAGACCCCCCAAAAAAGGAGACTGAAGATTTTATTTTCTGTTTAAGCATCTATATCAGGTATTCTTAATGGCTTGTTTAAGAAAAGACAGCCATGATAAGGAGATAATTGTAATACTGTCCCACTTTCTCAATATCATCAGTGATACTGTGGCCATTGTCTGCTTTTCTGCCTTCCCTGGTGAGCTATAACCCTCTGCACATTCAAATAATTCTTCCCTTATAGCACCATGCTGCCCAGTCTGGCTTGTCATGTAGATCAGAAGAACTATTTGCAGTTGTTTAATATAGTGGATTGCTCCCCAAGGCCACATTTGCAGAGAGACCTTGTGAAAAAAACACTGGAGACTTGTACAGATGGTGCATCCTGTGGGAAAAGAACTTCAAAAGCAAGCGAGCAGATTATCAGGGTCAAGCGATGCTGGACGTGCTTATTAGGAGTGGACTAAGGTTGGCATATAAGGTTAAATTTAGAACTCTCAGATAGACAGGAGAATTTTTCCACAGTAGAAGCTTTGCTATGAAGATTTATTTAGCATTTGCTTCATGAACAGCTTGTGCCTATTTTTGCATGCAACCATCTGAGACTTTGTGTAGCTGTAACCAAACTTCCTAAAGGTATTGAGCAGAGCAGGATTTCAGGGATGATTGTTCTTCTGTGAACTACCACTGCAAAGAGCAACTAGGCCATCGGTTCTGGCTTTTCATGGCACATAGTATTCCAACTGGCTGCATGTGTGTCTTGCTGGCAGGCAGAAATTCAAGGTATCAGGACAGTTGAATTTACTCTGCTGTTAGAGATGGATCTGTCATGTTTACAGGCACTCTGCTGAGTTATCTAGAAAAATAAATTAAGCCCTCTGAGTCTAATTCTGGCTGCATTTATATCTATACAAATAGCAAATAAGTCAGTGGAAATAACCCAAATATGCAATCCATGTAAAACGCCAAACTTGAGAAAAGATGGGATAAATGACTGGATAATAAGGAAAAATATGAAAACTTTGTGGCTTTACAAGTAAGAGAACACACATCTTCTTCAGTAGCTTTTGCCCTGAGACAAACCAAATAATTCCTCTGTATATGTAGGGAATGTGTAGACTTCCAGACCGATTTAGATTGAGAAACCAAACTATACTAAATTGAAGTGTTCACAATGAAAACATTTGGAAATGAAATCTTACAGCCTTGAATTTGAATCCATCTCCATGCTATCCTAAGATTCAGATGTGTCAAGTTTTCTCTCACAGGATTTGTATGCCACTATTTCTGTCCTGTCACATGTGACCTCCTATGTTTGACCTGCAAGCAAATCCTGATTTGCTGAGAAGACCTGAACTCATAGATGCGCAAAGGTGCTAAGTTCTCCTTCTTAACACCGATGACTCTGGTGGTCACCTCTTCATCCCACTGGACATCATTCCCTAGCAAAGATAAAACCTAGGCACTGATGACTAGGTCTTCCCAGTGACTGTTGAAGACCATGCCCATCTGACAGATCGCTAATAGCAAATAAGTAAAACAAAGATCTGGAACAAGTAGGAGTTGTGACCATCTAAAATGGAGTGTAAGAGAGAGAAGAGATGGTTCTGTAGTTTTGAAAGGACTAACCTCCTACTTCTCCTCAGTCTTTGGGAACAGGGCATTATTTGATACGTTAAGAGGTTCTTAAATTAATCTCAAGTGACCTCACCAAATCAGTGGGACTCTATTAAAAAACCCTCATATTAAATCCCATAGGTGAGTCCCACATGCATATCCTTGTCTCTCTTCATAGCAGGATCATCTGTGCCTGCCATCACTTGCTCTGTGAGACGTCTGCACAATCCCATGGTTTAGTTCAACCTGGGGCTCCTCCACTAGTTTTGTCTGTTCTGAATGTGACCAGATATATCTCCTCTGTATCGCTTCTGAAATTGATAATGGTAATTCTGTTCGCTGCATAAATCTCTTGCAGGCCAGTCTTTACTTTTGGATCATCTAGATCATTCTAGACACAAGGGAACGTAAATCTCGTTGCATTTTTTTTCCTGTCTTGCCTCTGTTCCACAACCTGCTTCAAGTACAAGAACAAAACCTGGGCACAATGCTACGGCTGAAGCCTCACCAGGGCTGAAGGTCAGAAAAGGCTAGATAACATAATATTTTTAGAATATATTCCTGTTTATACATCCCAGTGTGACTGTGTCCATAATAAACATGACTCATATTCCACTTTCTACCAACCATGGCCCTGT
>VZZY01013309.1:43525-82832 GCA_013400335.1 Eurystomus gularis | reverse complement strand
CAAACAGGCGGAGGTTGTACGATAAAAAGCATCCTATTTAGACACAGTCACAGTGCTGTGGAAATCTCATTGTAATAACCTGATCCCAGTGAAGAATGGGCTGAATTGCAGGCAAAACTCCTGATGTTTCAGAAGTGAGAGCTTTGTAAGACCCAAATACCCAGAAAAGATCTGAAGAGTTTAATATTTTATTAAATAATACAGAGAGCACCTGTTGGCAGGTTGTCCTCTACTGGTGGTGCTATTTTTTAAGTAAATGGTGCAGGATAGCTCACAGATGCTGTATAAATATATAATTTTTCCTATCCTTCTGCAGAATTCACAATTTAAAAATAAAGTTAATTAGTTTCCACAGGTGATAACTGCACTTTTTAAACTTGGGCTCCCTCATGTCTTGTCTCTAGAACTATACTGAAGATTATACAATATCATCTCAATATGATAAGCCATTTGGTTTTGTGTTACTTATTTTGTATTCTTCCATCTCTGTGATTTGCATATGGACCTAGTTGAACAGTTACTTTTACTTTATCTAGATGGCAAGTACATTGGTAAGCAATGGAAATGACATAATAACTCACATTAACAGGACTACACAATTTCCTGATAACTCCAATTATCTTCTGTCATCCCTATAATGTAATTAAAATGTTTAATTGTTTTCTTTAGATGAGAAAAGGTTATAAAAGCTTTAACAATTTGTGTGGACTTAATGACCAGCTGGTGTTAATAGCCCCAAGCCTTTAGTTCTTAAGCAATCCTTGATTTCAAAGAAGTGCCCTACATCTGGAGCGTTCACATATTCTCTTGGCCTTCAGCCATATTAGACCTTGCAATCAACTGATCCCACAGATAACACTGGTGCAATTTATTTTATCCTGATCTGAGCTTACTAGTGAAGATCTACAGTGTGAATCAGGTTATGTCATGTCATTGAGTATGATAATCTAATGTGGTGTGTCTCCCTGGGATGAGAGTCACAACTATATGACCTTGGGGTACAAATGTTGACAGACATATGCTTAATGTGAAACAGTCCGAAGATCAACTGAAAGGAGAGGATTGGGAAGCCCATGATTTTTCTGTCCATCTTAAGAGCTGTTGTTACATTGGCAGGAAACATACATATTGCTGCATCTCTGACACTTGGAAAGGGGAAAAAAAATTGAAGAAAAATGGGTTTGTTTGTACGAAGAATAGTGGTACAGCCATAAGAAAGAATTAATATACTGCTCTTCTATAAGGAAGTTCAACTTTGCTTAAAGGCTTCTGCTCTTTGTCTTTTTAGAATCTTAAAACTTATTAATATGAGGGTGGGGGTCATCATTGCCTGTGAATGTGTTTGTATCACAAGGAACTCCATGAGTTACTTAAAACTTATATTAACTTTTGTGTTGACTTAAAGTTTTCATGCTTAACTTCTTCCTCAGATTGAATTTTCCTGTTCATCTCCTTGGGATATAACTGTAAAATCTGGGCCAAGAACTGGACTAGCTATTGGAAAGTAGTTTATAGTGTTTTGTGAATTAAAAATCTGTGTTCTATGTAGTATCATGATTACCTATTGTCTTTTCAATACCAGCAGAGAAGGTTGCCTGAATTAAAAACCTGGGATTTTAACAGACCAATTGAATATTGAGATATTGGGATATGAAATCTGGAAATATTTTGTCTTTGTTTCTTCAGTCTGATTGTTACCTTGTTGTGTGCCAGTTTAGCCTTGATGTTTATTTCCCTACCTCACACATTGATTGTGTCTTCCCCTTCCAGCTGTCCTTTAGGTTTGTGGTCATCTATAGATAAGACTCCAGAGATTCAGCAGGAGTTGACTAGATGTCTGAGAGTAGCAATGGGTCCTAGCTTATAGTATCTTCTGTTGGTGGTTATTTTACCAGTAAATTTACACTTGGTTATGTCATCTTCAGTCATCTTCTAAGTACTTTGGAAAGTGATGTGTAGTATGATGTAGTAGAGATGAAGTAGAGATGAAGTAAATGGCTTCATGAGTAGTGTAAATCACCAGACCTGTTCTAATTCCTATTTGCTTTGGAAAAAAAAATGTTTAGCACAATGATTTCCACTTCTTTCACTTCACAGTCCATCCTGCCACTTCTCACATTTCTTAATAAATATTATCCATGTGTCTCATGTGCCCTGCATTGAAATAGAATAATCATCTCTCTTATCACAAGCTGAAAAATGTACATATTAGATTAATGTTGTTAGCTCCATTTAACAATATAAATTTTTAACAACACTTGTCTCTAATGCCCTGTAAAGAAATGCTAAATTCTGCATTATTATGATAAAACTTAAACACCGCAACTTGGTTAACAGCTATATTGTGCTAAGTATCAATAAACACTGAAGGATCCCCTCCTAAGAGCATACAATCCCAATAGACCAGACAGATAATGAGCCTAGTAAATGACAGGCTGCTTTATGGGGCAGGGCAGCACCATTTTATGCCATTATTAAAAATTAAAAGTGCATACGAGCAATCTACTGGCATTTAGTAGGAATTGCTGGGTTACATGTGCAAGCGAAAATAATTTTCTGGAAACTGTTATCCCTGCTCTGGCATTCTGTACTAAGGTTGGAAAATATGTGGAAATAGTTACCTAGCAAACATGGTGGGATTTTATTATAATTTCTTTAGGAATCTCTTGGTTCCATCCCTTTAAAGTCCTGTGAGACTCTTGTGAAGTGAAAATCAGGTTCTTGTGATTTACTGTGCTATTTGAGCCTTGGATGTATCTATATTCTGGTAGTTAAATTGTCATTGTATAAGTGTGGCCCACAATCCTGTAATTAGATTCATGCTGGTGAACCCTTCTGCCTACTTGGAGCTCGGGTTAATTCATGGAGCAGTTCTGGCAGACCTCGGATTCCACTAGAGCGGTTGTATCAATGAGGTCCTTAGTGTAGATGCTGACTTCTGATGACAATGATTGAAGCAAGCCATGAAAAATAACATTTGTTCTGGGGCCTCATGCTGGTGTTTCTCTACTAGCTTCTCATTGCCTCACCGTAATTCATAATTTTAAGTATGTCACCGACAATATTAAGTTCTATTTGTATGTGTCATGCTTACAGAAGGCTTACAGATGGAGAATCTGTGATATCTTCTCTCTTATTTTTGAGTTCTCTACAATTGCACCAGCTTGTCTGGTTAATTGAGATCCAGAGAGCAGCAGCTTATTAAAGTGGATGGAATTCCAGAACAGACAGGTGCTGGCAGAGGTCCAGGTCTGTGCACTCTATTGTGTTACGCTGTCCCTGCAGAGAAATAACTCACTTTCAGAAATTGGGAAGTGTTGTTACACATGTGCATGTTCCTCTAACCTGGGTATTTGGTTTGTTCTGTCCATTAATAAATACAGATTTTCCTTTGAACATTGTAAAACTTCTAGATGACATTGAAGAAGTCTAGGTGCCCGATGAATTCCTCTGATGATTAGCAATACAAAGAAATAGAGTCAATTTGAACTACATCATTTTAAAACCTGTTCTGACTGGAAGTAGCAAACTGTAGAGCTATAGGAAGTGTTGCATTTTAAGATAAACACAGGCTATATATTCCTCTCAACGTGTCTCATTGATGGCCTTGAGCTACAGAGGATAAAAAAGGAAGGAGAGGAGCAAATTCCTCCTCTTAGGCTGTCTGTCCTTCTGTGGCATTCCTTGCAGCCTCTGGCAGAGGAGAGAAACTTGCAGATTTTCAGCCTTAAGGGTCTCTGGCTGGTGTCTCTGCTGGCTTCTGCTGGCTGATATCCCCAGCCTGAAAGAGCAGGTTTATCCTCTCTTCACTGCCATTGCCTACCAGAAGGATGGCTGATATCCAAAATATGAACTCTTACAGAGTTTGGAGCTCCAAAACTGTCACCAACAGTGTAGAAAAGATTAGACAGTCATTCTGTAATGAAGGATAGAGCTCTTTTTTCTTTCTTAACCACTGAGTGATGAATCTAACTGGGAATCAGAGGTTGCTTCCAGAGAGCATTTTGGCCCTTCTGGCCTAGTGTCGTGTCCTGAAGGAAAGAAGGACCCAACAGTGGCTCAGCATTACCTGCAGGCTCAGATGATGTCATGGCACTTTAGAGTCCAGTCTGATGGGCCAGGTTGCAGGGCTGGTCCCACAGCCACATCTGCTACACAACTGCATCTCTTCTCATCTTAGATACCCTTATGAAGCCCTCCTGATTCCCCCTCATGGTGTTCCAGCGATGGCACTTGAGAGAGCAACTCTGCAGTGACAACACTGAAACCTCTCAGAACACCACCTTGCAGAAAAATAACTTCAGGAAGACACATGAATAGGGCACAGAATAGCTCTAGGGTAGTGAAAGAATAAATCATTCCTGAAACAGACATTGGAAATTGCACAGGGCAAAACCAGCATGTTGCAGTGATCTAATTAAACGGTTTGGATAAAGTAGTGCTTAAAATGAAATAGACTGACAGTGGTTTAGGAACTTGTGATTCCCAGACTAGCAATGAAGTTGAATCCTTGGGTATCGACAGTGGGAAACGTCCCCTCTGTCGATAATATCTTAGCAAATACATCTAATAGTTCCATCCTCATCCTGCCCCCCAGCAAAAGCCACATACAGGTTTAATTTAAAGTCAGGCTTACTGAGATTAGCAACAAAGACTTGTGGGACTTCTGCACAAATCAAAACCATTCTGAGCTCTCTGGGTATCTTTTGAGCTCTGTGTGTATGTACAAGCCTAGATTCTTGAGTATGAACTTTACCTTGTTGAGTACACTTTTTATCTTATTAGCTAATGGAATTTGTCTCTTCTGCCATCTGTTCATATTTCAAAGGTTAAGATTCATTAATTTGCTTATAAGACCAAACAATCCCTTTCATAGAACTGCCAAGCAAACAACATTTCTAAGCCTTGCTTAGGTAATGTAAGAAAATTAGCCTGTGAAATTATCACTCCTAATACATGCAAGGTGTGCAAGTATCAACTGTCACCACGTACCTCTTGCATCGCCTTATGCAAATCATTTCCCTGATCATTAACCACGGCAATAGCAGCAGTGCAGTAGGGAGCAAAGGCTTCATTTAGGAGGCAGCCCTGTTGTGCTCTTGAGAGATACTCTCCAAACATATAGAAGAAATCAGTCCGTGTCCCAAAGCTCTTGAAGCTGAACAGCTAATTGGGCAAAAATGGGAATAAGGTGTGCAAAAAGTGAATCAAATGCAGTGCGTGTACATGATTTGCAATTAGATGCTTGAAGTGTTACATATATTATCCATTTGCTAAACTCAGCTCGTTGGCAGTCACTCAAAATATTTTCTTGTGTTTTGCTGGTACTTTTTAGCAGTACAAAAATCTATTTACTTATAAATCTATTATATCTTATAATTAAGGTTATATTGCCAGTGGTTTTGTGGAAGTATTTATGTAATTGTGTTGCATTGTTCTATCACAGCGTGGTATTATCAGATTAATATTGCTTGTTGAATTATAAGAGACTTGTAAATATTTTCAAAGCCAGTGTGTACTAGATTCCCTTTAGAGTCAGGTATTTTGAAATATCTCATGAGCCATGAATGGTGGACATTATAGTATCTATATGTGCCAGCTTATCTGCCTAATTAGTTTAGAAAAGCATCTATAGCAGACTACAGCTGACAAATCTCAAATGAATCTCCTTTAGGATTATACCCTACCTTTAATTTATTTATCTTAAGTCACTGAGACCCAAAATCAAAACCAGCATTGATATATTCAAGAGAGCCCAAATAAACTTAAACTTAAAGATCTGTGTAATTCAACGTGATGATATGGTGCCCTTCAATGCAGGCAACACAACCGAGATAGAAAAGGTAGCATTTGAGGGAAAAGTCACAAAAATGGAAAACTGAAACTTCGCAGCTTTCAGTAGGGAGGGCAGTTACTGGGAGAACATGAGCGTTATTTTTGGAGTGATATGTTGTCAAGAAAAATCAATTGGGCAGGAAACATTTTCAAATGACTGGAAAATGAGACTAGGAAGGTGCTTCAAAAGTCAATTTGTGGCTCTTCAAAAGTCAATTAAAGACAGGAGTACAGAATAAATTCTTTTAGGCCGAGGAGGATGGGGTAAGCTCCATGGCAGCAAAGTGTCTGCTTTTCTTCAGCACTCTGGTAAGCTGGTGCCAGGCTTTTCGTTTTGGCATCATTATTCTGAAAGCCCACTCCATCCCACGTCATTCTTTGCTCATAAGATGGAGAAAACTATTGCAGGCTTTCGTTATTCTAGTTCTGGTCTTTTCTTGGCAGGCTGGAAAAGGCTTACATAGAAGGTTGTGTGACTGACCTTTTATCATCCTTTTGTACATATGTAATATGCAAAGTTTACTGTGACATTTGCAGCAATAATATGCAAAAAGTCTCTTCATTCATAATGGAAATAAGTATTTTGAGGTTGATATGTTCTTCGGTTTCAATTCAGATTGTGGATAATGCTGATATTTATTTTGTTTCAACAGAGATTGTGGAAAACCACTTCTCAACCACAGAGAAAAGTCATTCTTTACTGGTTCCAGGTGAATTCTTGCTCCTCTAAACACTGTCTTTCTCTTATCAAATCTCTTTGCAATAAAGAGTTGTAGGGAAGGAGGGAGTGCTAGGTGGTGATGTCCTGAGGACAGGAAGGATTCCCATCAAGCATTGTTTGGGTCTGGAGGGTAGGTGTCTGGGGAGGAGACTGGGACAGTAACAGGAGGAAGATAGGGCAGTGGATGGTTGATATTACAGAACATGGTGATGGGAGAGAGTACGCAGCTTGAATCGTGAAATAAAACATTCCCTGGGATGCCAAGTTTCTAAGTGTGTGCTCTTTCCATAGAGCATGTAATATTCACCTATAAATCATTTCAAAATATGCCTGTCTAAACAAACCTGAGATCTGATAAAAAGGTCCTGACTTTGCTTCAATAATGATGCCAACATCATCCTAATTTTCTGAAGACCTCTCTCCTTTATGCAGCTTTCTTACATGAGTGGGAAGAGCTCCCAGTTCCTGTCAATAATGCTTCTGCTCTGTCCTTAAACTGCCTCGTGACAATACATATTTTCTAGAACATATGTGAAAAAAAGCAGTGTGACACTGTCTGGGCAGGTGAACTGCTATGATTATTACTCCTGCTATTTCTTCAGCCTAACCTGTCTGTCTGTATCATCCACCTTCATCTGTGGTGGCTTCCAGGTGGTTTATCTTTTGGGAAAAGAGTATCTCTATTCAGCTGTCAGCCCAAGATCACTCTAAATGTCACTTGTTTGCTTTTATGTCTTTGGTCTTGATGGATGTGTTGGAATTATTCTGAAGGCATCCTAGTAGGTGCTGTTCTTTATCTCATTTCCTAGTAGTGTTATCTTCTTTAGGTGCATCACAAGAGGGGGCAAGAGGGAGGGAGGCAGGGCATGAGGAGCACGGGATGTGGAAAAGACTCTTCTATATGTCTGGTTGAGGGCTGAGACCGTGAGTTGTACAGCACGGATACATCAGAGCCGTTGTGATCTGTCACAGAGAGCTCTATCCCAACTGCAGCTGCTGCAGGTTCTGCTCTGTTGTGTTATTCAGTCCTAATTACAGACAACAGAACCGAGCCGCAGGACTGAGCTTGCAAAACCTTTGTGAGGTTTAACTGGCTCTAGTTTTTCTGACATTCAAAATAATGTCCTTTTTTTTTTTCCTTCCTACCTGACTATTGCTTCAAAAACAATTCTGCTGCTGCTTCTGGCTTCATTAATATGCATACAGTGCAATGTAAATGGCTCTTGAGGCCTCCCCTTGGTAGATGATTTAATGTGGCAGTTATGAAAGCTGCTCAGACTGCGCTCGATTAGCATAATAATGAAGCTTCTGCAGCAGTGTTATCATCCTCAAAGGAAATAGCCTGAGTGGTCACAGCTCCTTTAACAAGTACCACTTTAGGATAAAAAGCAAAGGACTCTGTTTGAAATGGAAGATTGGAATATGCAGAGCGGGAGGGAGTTGTTTGTTGTCTTTGCAGGGAAGCAGGGGAGAAAGCGGCATCATGCCCAGCCGTGCCAGGCTCCACACACCTCCTGGCAGCACAGGAGACCTTCTCTTTGTTTGAAAAGTCAGGCTAAGAAAGAAACGCGCCTCTCTTTTAATCCTTCCTCTCCTGTACTTGGCCTCTGACATGGAAACAAGGACTTGCTTATTTCCCAACCCTTTGGAACTTGGTAAATCTGAAATGTTGTGGTTCAAGGCTGCATGTTTAGGTTTTGATTGTCATGGCTTCTTACACAGGTTAGGGATGTATGATGAGACGAAAGAGAAAGCTTTGGGTGGCTGAGCAATGTCTTTATAGCTGAAAAGATGACTTCAGGCAAAAACAATAGAAAACATAAGTAGCACCCCCTGCAATATTACTATTTTTAAAGTATATTTTGAATAAGATGAAAATGCAGAGGTGAAATTTTAGCAGTTTGGCAGGCTCGAAAGAACGAGGGCAGCTTTCTGTGCCCTTTCCATGGAGCTGAGTAGGCAGAGGGAAATGGCATCTTGCTGGGGAACATCTCCCACGTCTGCTGGGTGCAGAGGATTCATTCTTGCTCAGCTGGCAAGAATGGTTTAACAACTACAGTTTACAACTGAGTTTATTGAGCTGCTAATTTATTTTTAATATGGCAAACCAAGCCAGCAGCATTCAGAGGCTTTTTTATATCCTACTCAGCCAGCCTTCTCCAGAGATCACAACTTCTGGGGAACAGAGAGTGGCTCAGGCTTCTCATCCTGACCCAACTTTGCCCAGTCTTAGCCTAGCACTTGAAGAATCCAAATTTAACGGATATGTGAATGGGCGCAAGTACAGTGTGGTTCAGGCAGGAACTGGGACCTGGACCTGAGCTTAATGGGGCTCCCAGATGAACATGTGGAGGTGGAGTCAGTCCCACAGCTGAAGCTCGGGGAAGCCAAAACACACTTCTCAATTGATTCCCTTCACCTGGATGTAAAATTGTGCCTGTTGCCAGCTTCTGGAAAGCAGAAAGTTCCGTGAAACTCACCATTCTCAGTGATCCGTGATCTTCGTGAGTTCTGTGAAGGCATCTGATTACTTTTTACCCACATACATTAGACTGCTGTATTCCTCTTGCACAAGGGTTTTGGATTGGGTACCCAAGGAGCAATGAGGGAGAATAGCACCAGAGATAAGGTTGTTTCATGTATCGTTCTTAGCATTTTTCTTTGCAAGAGATTTCTGCAGAGGTTAAGATTTTCTGAAGAACTCCTTTTTGATAATTTTCAAGGATTCTTTTCAAAGAAAGGAAACATATTTTGCGGTATAATGTAATGAGTGGATATAATAGGGGTTGATAAAACTTTAAAACATTTCAGTAATGCTAATTTAGAAAGTAAATGTTATTAAGTCTGAACAAAAAAAAAACATACTAGAATGTTCCTCAGCTCGGTGGTAGCCAGGTGGAAATAGATGGGAAAATAAATCAATGACCATCCTGCTTGATCCCAAATGTTTTGAATATGTAAAACTACTTCACATGATACATCTATGTGGTCCTGTATGCTGGTAAATCATTTACCTTGTTTCCAAGCCTGAGATTGCTCTTCATCCCAAAGCTTTACTTCCCCAAATACCTGGGGGATTGAGAGAATCCAGCCCTGCTTCCACTGAAGAAGTGGGAGTTTAGTCCCTGTCTTTCAAGAGTTTCCTGAAAGAATTATCCCCATGGAGGAGCTCTGTTGTCCCTGGAAAGTGGGGTGTGCAAGGAAGGTAATGGCAGAGAGAGGAAGCTTTGAATGTCTTTAGAAGTTATCTTTGCACACCAAATATATGCAAAGTGCTGAGGCTGACTATTAATGATTGAAATCCAGTTTAAGGATTTTTCCATACATTGTACGTATATGTTCTTCAGTGACTAGAAATCTTATCACCTCATCTTCATTCCATAGCACACACATCTCATATCTTCTTGCTCTTCATGGCATTGCCCTGAGCACACTTTCTGGGTGTTATGGGCTCTCTATTTTTAATTTGCTGACACAACTCTTACACTGATTATGTTAATTACATGTACTTTTGTGACCTCTCACTCTTTTTGCCTTTCTTCTGCTTGCAAAGGTCCATTGGGAGGGCTTAGTCACATCACTTCTTTCTTTTTCCCCTTTGTTCTCTGCCACTTTTTTGTTTGGGCTGTTAAAACAGCAATAAAGTAGATTTTGACAGCTTAGGGAATGACCTGTCTTATTTTGGGTTTCCAGGGAAATGGGTTTCATAGTTTGGTGGTACTTGCTGGCAACTCTGACCTTGGGACTCTGCTGGTTTAATCCTTGTATAATTCCACTGCACCACAGAATTGGTTTTAGTATGCATAAGTATGCATCAGTTGAGAATCAGACACGCCATTTTCCTGGGCGTTAAGGTTGACTGCCTTTAGTTATTACACACCTTTACAGGGAGGGAGAAGGGGAAGATGCAATGAGCCTGACCTAATCCATTCTTCCACATGGGGAGTAGGGACAGAGAGAAAAATGGTTTTCTGAAATGCTTTCCCTCTGCCCATCAAGGAGTAAGGTAGTCGTCAGCTGTGACCTTTTGCCACTCCTCTTGTCTGTTCACTTTATTGATTACAACACATTCAAAATCAATTAGGCAAATTAATGGAATAAAAAACCATTGAGGCTATCACGGGCAGTCAGCTGCTTTATCAGGAAATTGCCAAGCTGCAATCCAGGAGTTTATGGGGCATCCTGGGGAAGCACGGCCTGGTTCTGCTGCATGCCCTTGCTGTCCATGCCTGGAGATGGACAGCCGTTGAGACCAGAGTGGCCGCTCCTGTGGGTTGTGAAGGACATTGGTGAATATGAGTTAGGAATCCCATCTGAGCAAACACCCTGGACTTCTGTTCCCCTTTAAAAAGAGGATAGGCTAGAAGAGAAAAACCCTGAAGCAAAGACTAAATTAAAAAAAGGAAAGAAAAGAGGAGGCTTTCCGAGCAGGGGCACAGCATACTCCAGCAAACAGGGCTTTGCTGGTACAGCTCACACCAGTTCTGTGGGAACCTCAGGGTAAATAACCAACCCTGTGTAATTGGACATCACACCCTACTGGGTATGGTGGTAGTAGGAAAGTTTTGAAATGAGACCTTCCTTGAGCTCTCCTCATCTGCTTGCTGTCATTACCAGCGTGTACAACATTTAGTGTGAACTGTTTCTAGCTTTACTTAGGATTTTCAAAACACTCATGTAAGATGGCTGGCTATCTACAAGTGCTATAACAGCTCTAGTAATAATGGGTGCATGTGTTGCTTTTACTACAGAGTAATGCACAAAGAAACACGTTTTTGTGAATTGAGCCAAGTTCTGTGGGTGCTGTGGGTTGGTGCCACTACCTTCTCCTGGCTTCGTCATGTCGGAAAGTACTTTCTTACCCCCTTATTCTACACTCCTGTCATCTGCACCCAGTCTAGGCGTTTATGTTTTACTGTTTATTGTTGGTAATATTAGGGAAAAAGGGTTTTGCAGCTCTCTTGAAATGAAAGGCTCTTATGCATTAGGTGTAATGGGCATGTAGTGCTCACTGAAAAGTGAACCTCTCGGGTGATAAGGCCTGTCATTTCAGATTGAAGAGAAAATAGCTAGAATCATGAAAGGCATTTGATGGTTTCTGTTTCTGCTTTTGCAAGTAAATGGAGAGTAGGAGAGCTTCCTGCTAACTAGTTGAAGTTAATACTTCCTTAGAGCTGGGAAACTGGGGTCAATAATCCTGTCTCAGGGACTCCTGCAAGTGGTTTTGGTGGAGGATGGAGTCTCCTGAGAACCTGTTCAACACTGTTGTAGTAAGCTTAATAACCAGCATGCTCAAGAAGGTAAGCCTTTTTCCTCTGATCTCATTGATTTACTCAACGTGTTGGCCAAACCAGAGTGTGTTGTGTATTGCCGCGCATATCACTGCTCTAAGTTGTCACTTTTCAATCTATAGTACGTTCGCACAACTTGCAGTGAAGTTGCCTGCAGAGAAGACTCTGTTGGCCCCAAGTGTCTTTGCAGGAAATAAATGATAGCCTCGATGTCTTTATCTGTGACAGTCATTCACATGGGAGAGACTTATGTGTAAGTATAGGCTTGCTTGTGTATGATTATTGCTGATCTTTAACCTAATTCTGGGGTCAAAGGGGGAAAAAAAGAAGGGCCTTCTCATGTTTTCCACTTAAGGGACTGTCTGACTGTAGAGCTGTTGGTTTTTAAGCATGTTCCAACTCCTAGTAAATAAAATGGTGATTCTCGTTCTTCTGGCCCATCCAGGAAGAGAGAGTAGAAACAGATGCATTTGATGTTACTTTTTTTTTCTTTTTTAAGAATAGACTTAAGCTGAAAAATACGCAGTGCTAGTTACTTTTGGTAATGCTTCATTTTTACTGCAAGGAGCTATTACTGTGTGGAGAGATGAGGGTTTGTTTACGCTGTGTAGCAGTGCTATGCAACTGTTTTATGTGCTTACAGCATCTCAAACATGAACTACTCTTCATGTTACGTGTAATAAAAAAGAGTGGTTTTGGACACTGTAGAAATGAAGTGCTACCAGCCTCATTGTATTCCTCTGTGCTTTTCAGGGGGGAACGCCTTGCTTCTGATGTGAAGCTAGAGAGGGCTGTGAATATTAAAAAGCAGCATGGCCAGCTAGAGTTAAACATTCAGGATGAGACATTAACTCAAACCACATGTGAAATGCAGCTGTTTCTGCTGTGGCTTTCATCAGTCTGTGCTGGGAAGATTGGTGGGTTTTAATATGTGGTCTCTAGCAGAGCCAATAGCAATGTGTGGAAAATGTGTGTGAAATCAGTGCGTGTCCATGGGGGGTCTGTGGTGTTCCATGTAGGATTTTATTTGTGTTAATAGAAACAAAAGTGATAATACCTATCTCATCACAAAATACCTTTATTTTCTGGGCATACATAAAAAGGAGTGATCAGATAAATCTGGCGAATCACAGTAACCTGTGCCTACATGCTTAGTCATGTCCTGGTTTGGGGTTTTTTTTTAGTTCATCAGAACAAGCAGAAAGAGGGAATAATGAGCTAAAAATCCTCTGCAGAAAAATATGAGACATGTGAGACCTGCTGGTCACAAAGCTATTGAAGACTGATGTATCTGCCTGGAACTCTTAATGCCACTTAACATTTAGGAGCTAAGGATGACTATGGATCAAAGAGCTGCTGAATCACAGCTGCTAAAAGAGACATTGCTGTGCCTGTGAGGAGGGATGAGCAGATACTTGAAGGCTGAGTTGTTAATGGAGTATGTTGTATAAATTCATCTGAAGGAAAGGTTAAGGGATAGAGAAAGTCTGCTACTAGCTGTAAGGAGAGCCAAACTTTCTTGGCATGGGAGCTGAAGGCACCAGTGAAGTTTAGGGGACCGTGCTCCAATGCGTTTCTGACAGAATGGTGGCTGGACGCTTCACAGATGTCACATTGCCCTAATTAAGTACATGTGCAGCCGTTACAAAATGTGAAGCCAGGATCCTCGGGGCCTTGCAGGCAAAGCCTTCATAAAGGTGTGCTAAGGGAAAGCCTTCCGCTGACTGTGCCAGGAGGAGATGTGATAAGCCTCTCTCAGCTGGAAATCGCTCCTGTACATGTGTGTCCAATGATAATGTACCAAATTCTGTAGCGACCACAGAGCAGACCTTGAACAGGAAGGGAAGAGGTCCAGATTCACTGAAGTTCTGCCCTTGTGCGTAGACATAATAAGATCTTGTAGACATAAAGGACAGCTTTAGAGTAGTTTCTCACTTAATACAAAGACAGCTTGAGTAAAGGGAGAGAAATAGGGAACCAAAGGCAGTGGTGGAGGCTTATTAAGTGTGGATTTTTTTTTAATCCCTGATAAGTGATAAAAGTGACTTGTACTTTATCAGCTCTCTATAATTTTCAGAAGTGTGAAAGGAAGAAAAAGTAGCAAAGGGGCTAAGGTTCATTTTGTGATGACAGTCTTTGAGGGACTCACTTTGTTTGAACAGACTTAGAAGAGGTCACAGACAAAACTTGGCTGGCTCTATACAGGACAAGTTGGAGGGAAGCACCAAAAGGTAAACACGGTTACCACTCAAGCAGGAGAAAGTGTGGCTTGCTGAAAAATGTAAAGGAATGGCAGGACAGATTGTTGGTATCTGCTTATACCTCAGCACATTCCAGGGGAGCAAAACACTGACTCACAGTTAAATAAAATAGAAGAGAATGTCTTGGAAAGTGCATATCAGTCCTTAACAAAGCGCTGTATTATAGTGGCAAATTATTAATTTGTGTCACGGGAGGACCCGAGGAATAGGGATTCCTTGTAGACACTGGAAATAAAAGAAAAATACCAACAATCCACAAACCCATTCTGAGTATGTTAGAGGGCAAGAATTCCCCTTTGGGGGGAATACTATAACAGTTGTTGTAACAGCAGGTGCAAGGAGGAAAAGATTTCATTGATGATTTTCAAATACAATCCAGAAATGCAATTAAATCACTGTTAGCACAAGTACATGCAATCACTTGGAGAAAGGGCAGCTTTACCTACTGAAGATCCTCAAATGAGCATTTCTATGTGCGCTGCGTTCCGCCCTGGCACGCAGGCTTGCCTAAGGGGATGTGCTGTAACACAGCAGCCGGGAGCTTGGAACCCATGTGAGATCTTCCCTTTGGCAGCCCTCAAAAGCAGTGCAAACAAACTGATGTTTCTCAGCCTCGGAAAATCAGCAGCAATAGTGATGAACAGCATCAAACACAGCTCTCCTTGCCACCAAACATGCTGTGAAAAGACTTAACAAGAACTAAAGAGCTTCCTGCAGGGGGCTGTCTAATTCCCATCAAAGTCATCTCCTGAAGGGTAAAGGAAAATGAGCGAAGGTTTATTGCTAGCTCTGATTTTTTTTTTTTTTTTTTTTCCTCCCCTGCTTCTGGCAGAAAAATAAGATCAGTTCTAGCAGCTCTCTCTCTGAACCTCACTGCTAGCGCTAGTCCTCTTCCCTGATAGCTGCAGCACTAGGGCATACAAGCTGTCTCGTTTTGTCTTCAGTATATAGCTCTTGTTTTTCTGTTCTGCATGGAGTCATGTCATTTGTTCAAATGGAGAAAAAAAAAAAGCCACAGTGTGATTAGCTGCAAACTTCTTTTTGGACAAACTCTCTCCTTTTAGTTCAAAACTCTCTATAGAGGTAATTAAACTGAACTAGAAACATAAATGGGACTGGATAAATAACTTGGCAGAATTAATTCTTGGCTTTTCACTTCACAAATTGTTCTGGGAATAGAGTGGTTGTTTATCTCGGGTGTTTAAATGTGTCTATTCAGAATCTTCAAAGAAATGTAATGCATTCATCAAATTCAATGTGCAAATTCTCAGGTTTTCATGGTATACCTGGAAACGTTGTTTATTTATTTTTTCAATCGAATGAACTTGGCTGCTTCAAATCGTGTTTCCATTGCAAGTACCAGCAATTTACTTCTCAAATCTGTTCTGTGGTATTCTTTTAAAGATATTTGTTTCAGAAGTATTTGTGCCAGATAAACTGCTTGCTAGAATATTTGTGGAAAGTAGATATGGGGTATGTAGTAGGATTGGCCAGAAAGGATCAAAATTAGTTTAGTCGGAAACTCAGACAAACATTGACAGAATGTTATTTATTGTTCTGTTTGAGCTAGATTGTTGTTTGTTTTTGTTTTTTTTTCTTAAGTAATTAGTTAATGGCAGACATCAGCTATTTACAGCAATACTGTGTAGAGGCCCTTCCATCCAGATTTCAAATGAAAAAATAACAGGAACATATTCTGGAATAAGACAAGTTTTTAGTAGAATGGTTGAAAACTTTGCAGCAGGCAAGTGTCATGTATGACGCGGTGCTTACAAGACACCTGGCTTTGTTTACTCACTTCCTTGCTTTCACCACCTATTTCCAGTACTTCAGAATTATGGTAGAAATGTTCTTTTCTGTTGAAAAACATAGAGATTGTGCTGATACATCTTCTTAGCTGGGTACCACACAAATGGGATAATAGTCTTCATTTCCTAAGGCTGACTACAGCTTCCATCCAGTGGTGGAGTCCCCATCCCTGGAGGGATTTAAAAGCCGTGGAGATGTGATGCTGAAGCACATGGTTTAGTGGAGACCTGGCAGTCACCTGGACTTGGTGATCTTAAAGGTCTCTTTCAACCAAAATGATTCTGTGATTCTATGAACACTATTCTTTTCTTTCTGGATCTTTCAGACCCTGAGGCTGGTGGTACATGTAGTAAAATCCCTCAGCTCTAATTACAGATGAAGAGAAGCAGTACAGAATGTATCTCGGACAACTGTGGCATAGGGCATGGAAGAATTCATGGGACAGGAGGAAGAATGAACAGTTCTAAGGTCATTTTGGAAACACTTCTTACTAAAGCTCATCTTCTGTGAGTTAATACAATAATGGTCAGACAAGAGGTATTTTTATATATGTAAATAAATATGTCTGTCTGAAAAGTAACCTTACTCTTCAATGTTGTATCCCAGTGCCAGCAGCAGACCTGCTGGGGCGCTCCTAAAATGATCAATTGATAAAGGTCCTAATAGGAGGACCTCAACAGGAAAAAAACCAAAATGAATTAGCTTGCCAAGACATGGCTAACATCATTGAGCTTATATATGTTTCATTAAACTGAGACTTGACAGCTTTATGAGGAAACAGTGGGGTTTGCAGTGTATGAAGAACCTGTAATACTGCCAAGGCTGATCAGGTCCTGTGCCATACAGCCTATTTAATAGACAAATATTTGCACAGTGAAAATGTCATTTAAAATGACTGGTTTGATAATCCCTTAAGCTTCTAAATGATCTGCAAAGCCTGGAAATTCTACCCTGGTCTTTAAAATCTAGTGGCATGTTAGATAATCAAAGCAAATAAAAAAAGATGGGTTAAGCTGTGTTCCTAAATTAGGGGCTTTTTGGTGACTCCAGCTACTGTTTTTACCCATCAGTTTTCTGCCATGTTTGTTAGGGACCATGGCTGGAATTAGATTGATGTCTCTTCTCTCTGGTGCAGGTCCAGTGTGTGTTCTGCCTCCACATTCAGTTTGCAGGACGTGTACTTGGATCCACATTTGGGCTTAAGCTGTGGATCTAAATGCTTTCATGTTCAAACTTGCCTTCTCTGCCTGAAAAATAAGTAATAGCAATGAATAAAATCAAGGCCATTTTCATAGTTCTGCTTTTTCCATTGCCTCCTGCAACATGAAGAACACCATGAGCTCATACTTGTGCAGTGACAAGTTAGTGAGTCCATCAGAATTGGTCAGTAAGTTAATCAGCAACTTGTGACTATCAGAATGATGCCCCAGATTCTTGCCATGTGTTTATCCCACTGCAACCCCACAGTCTTGGTAATTTAATATGGAGAACCCAGGCTGTGTATAGCATATGCATCTGACTATAACCAACATAGCAGTTAAAGGAGGTTAACGAGTAACTCTAGTCCCACCATTTGACTGCATCAGTCAACAATCAGTTTCATCTTCCCTCTTGTTCCAGCTGCTGTATAAAGAAAAACTTGAATTTTCCTTAGTGGAAATGGAACTGAGACCTTTCATTTAATTCTTTTTAGTCCTTACTTCTCTGATCCATGACCTTATATTGCTTTTTGCCCCTCTTCTCCCCAAAAGTCAGCGGCCAGTTTGATCTTGGAAAGAAAGAGATCACAACTTAAGAAGTCTATATGATACTGCATATTTGAGAGTGCAGATCTGAAAAAGCTGATAGTGAACTAGAGAAACAGGGGAGCAAAGGCAAAATATTCCAAGAAGGAAAAGGTTAAAGGCATGACAAAACAGCAATAACACAAAAAAGGATAAATACAGAATATATTTCCCTCTCCCGTACGTGTATTTAACCGAGAGGTTAGGACATAGCAGGTGATTTAGTAAATGTCACAAAGATAATCAGAATAAAATGGTTACAAAGAGATTTAAATAATAGCAAAGCTAGCCAGGTTCTGATTAAAAATAGCATCACGTGTCACTAGGTACATCTTTCCCTTAGACTGTATATTTTTTAAAAGAAAAGCTAAATGTCATAAATTCTCCAAAGTAAATTTGCATATGACAAAGCAATATTTGGCAACGTGAATGATTGATTCAGGGACAGATGCCCTCCGCAGCATTCTAACATTAATTGCAGCACAGTGATGTGTCAAGGCTGGGCAAAGAATTTACTGCGGTGAGAAGCAGAAAGGGGAAAAAAAATCTTGAAAATTGCATTAATGGAAACAGCAGGCAGGTGGCAATAACCAAATAACTTTAATTGTCCAAGGAGCTCCTGGGAATCAATTTGCTGTGATTATTACCCACATGTTGTAAGGAAGAAATAGCAAATTAACTAGAATGACACAAATGGTAGTAAGCTATACCATAGGATTCCCATAGAGAACTCACAGCAGTTCTGTCCTCAAGGACACACAGGTTTAGGTAATTTTGTCCTGAAGCAAACAGCGAGGAGATGCCAGTCAGGCAATGAAACACAGTTATTACTGGTGCATTCATGCAGCCTAACCTACTAAACCAGATGTGTTTTGGGTTTGGGTAGACTAGAAAACTTACAGATCCACAGTGCAGTAGATGGATTTCTCCTTCAGAACTCCCTCGACATTATTTAATAGCTTATCCTGAAACAGAGTGTTGCTATTAACTTCCCTTCTTTTCTGTACAAAGCCCCACTAGGAGACCACTCTAGACCACCGATCTCCAGACTCACTTGACCTAACAGATCAATAGTTTTCCCATTCCAGAAAGTTTTCAGCATCTGAAAAAAAAGTTTCTAACTGAAATTTAATCAAGACCTACTGAGATTTTGAGAGAAGGCTTGTTCAGAGCAGCTCATATTCAGCTACCACACTTTATTCACAGAGGACATCGGTGACGCATCTTCAAGCCCAGTTCGGAGTTGTGTAAGTAAGGAGCTCGGAGCAGGATGTAGTTGACTAAATGTAGGCAATTAGCACCATTGGAGAAGGCTTTAACTCTTTCCTCTGACTATACTGTCCCTCCAGCTGGGCACAGGTCATCTTCCAGGTCTGCAGTTCTCTCTGTTAGATCTGCAGAAAAGATTTCTCATACCAAGGTACTTGAAATGGTGCTAGACTCCCATATTTAGGCAGCTCAATGCTGTCTCAGCCTTCTATATGCCCTAGGGATGCCCCAATCAATATATTGTAGGCTCTCCAACAGGTTTCAGTGCTTACAACAGGCTAGGGATGAATCCCTCAAAGTATTTGCTATTGGCATAGCTCTATTCTGTATAAATAAATATCTTGTGATAAATGAAGTGCTGGTTTCTCAGACCCAAAGGTGAAGTATTTTCTAGGGATGTGAGAGAGTGTGGGGTTTAAATTCTTGGTCTGAATCAGGCAGACCAGGTTTGAACCCAGATCTTCCACACCCTCAGGAAGTGCCTCAATCATTAAGCCTTCAGCTAATTGCAGGCCCTGAGTTAATTTATGCCAGGCCATAATTATTTGAAAGTAATGCATTTCTGCAGAGAAGCTTTTTAAAGAAATGGCATTTCTAAAATGAAAAATCATTTTCAATGAAAGAATCCTAACTAATTAGGACATTGATTGCTGTGGGTCTCTCAGAAAGGATATTCCCTTTTCTTTCAAAAGGGAACATTCAGGAAACAAGGACCGAGTTTGTCTTTCAGATAAAAGAATATTAATGACTGGATCTCTGCTTCTCAAGAGAGAAACTTATAAATAGTTCAGAATGGCTGGGATGCCCAACTAGAAAATCCCATGCTGCATAACCAGGCTGATTTCACATTTCAGCTTCAGGTACATGGATATCTTGGATGCCAGGCTTGCTGACTCCGCATTACTGTTTGTTTGCTGGTTTCTCTCCCTGGCACTTGCCCACATTTTCCACAGGGTAATAGCTAAATGTATTCCAATGAAGCATCTGAACAACAGCTTTCATCAAGACGACTTGAATGATGATGTAGAATCTACACAGTCAATTTAAAACTAATCCTCGTTCATGTCTGTGAAGTGTTAATTGAAACCTTTACAGTATACATGATATTTAGTTTGCCTGACAAGATACCAGGTCTAGCAGACAGACTAAAAAGCACACATTAACACTGAACTCTAATCTTTAGAGTAATGGGATCAATTTATAGGCTTGGCTCAGCAGATAGATTTTGGAAATCTTACTTTAGAGTCTGCACAGGGAGCATATTTAGGCATTTTAAATATATTATACAGTTTTGATTTATAGCACCATTAAATTAAAAAAAATGCACAGTAGTTTGGAAAATAAACTTTGTATACACTGTGTCTCAAGTAACTCATGTAACTCTCTTTCCTCCCCCTTTTTTAATATAAAACCAAACAAAAAATAAAACAAACCTCTTCCTCTCTCTGTTTCATTATCCCTTAAAATCAGTCTTACAAGCTAAACGTGTCCAGTGGTGAGTATTCTCTTATAAAGGATTCACATTAATTTTATGCACTAAGTAAATAATTCTTATATATAGCCACCACCTCTGGCAACTATCCATCATTCTTTAATAAGCAATAGGATATGATTTACAGAATATGCAGTAAAGAATTTAGAAATTAAGTACTTGAATCATACAAATTGCCTAGTTTTGAATGCCTTAACAATCATACATGGTTAGTATGACAGGTTACTAAACACTTACAAGCAGTGGGTAACATGCTAGCGTATGCTAATAATAACAGCATTAGGCACAAATGGCCTTTTGTGTCTAGAAATACCCCGTGTGGCGATAGCCAAATTACAATTTGGAATTGAATTAACTCGTTTGTGTTTTTACCATTGCCTGTTCTGGAAAGAGAACAGAATTTAGGGGATAAGTGAGAGGCAGTATCTCAGTTTTGGCTCTGTGAGATCTCTCCAGAACACCAATTACTTTTCTTTTCCTGGGGTCCTTACTGAACCTGTCAATTGTCAGAATTTGCTGTTGAACTAGATCTTTTTTGACCCAAAGGACAGCAAATAAAAACACATCAAGGTATTGCCTAGTAAAACAATGCCTAGGCCAGGGTAGTTTCTGTAGCACCAGCCAAGTGAAGATCTGTTTTGCTCATTTCTGTGGATTATTAAAACTTTTGGTTTTAGTTGTGCTTTGAGAGTGGCAGTGGATGGGTGTTAAATCATCAGCAGTGTGTATTTATAAAAATATGTTTGTAGCAGACCTGTACAATTCTAAAACTGAAATGTATTGACGTGTGTTAGTAGGAGACCAACCAGTGCCCCATGGCTAAAGCTGTGAAGCGCTACTGCAATAAAAATAAGAAGGGAAGGGTTGTTTTCCATTATCCTGGGAATATTTTCCATTATCCTATTCCAGCCTCATGAAAGGCTAGAATAACGCTACATATGCAAAGTACTCACCTTCTCCTATTGTTCTTATGATAGTGGCTAACATCAAAATGTCAGGGTTCAAAAACAGTGGTGGTGCAAGACCTGGCGAGTTTAGGTGCAATGTTAAATATTTATTTTTTTTTCTTTTAGGAAACAGCAGCAGCAGTAGAACATTAAGACACTGTGTTTACAAGAAAAGAGAAGAACTTTCATTGTCTAATTGTGGCAACACAGAGACTTTGCTACAGGCTGTGCGTTTCAAAGGTGTACTGGAATCTGTTCCTGCACCCTGTAATAAATGGTGAGACTGAACTTTCTAGACCTCACCTCCGCTGAAGTAGGATGAGAAGAAGGACATTTTTATGGCTGCAGTCTCTATGCTGAAGTTTAGGTGTCAGAAGGAAGAAGCTGCCCCTCTCCTATCCAGAAATGCTCAGCATCCTATTGACAGGGGAGTTGGTGAGGTCAAATTCAGAACCACATAAGAGGATGGAAATAACCAGGGCTGGGTGAGAAAACTGGATTGGAAGGAACCGTGGTGCTTGGAACCAGATGCCTGAGCAGATGAGCTTGGAAATAGGTAAGCACAAAAAATAAGACTGTGGAGAGGCAGGAGAGGGTTCTGCCCACAGTGTCTCTGTGATGGAAGATCACATGAAAATCCATGTGCATACCCTAGGAGCAGGTGAAGCCTGCACTGGCCTCCCTGCTGCTCCCAACCCGGGAGTGCTTTGGTTGTGGAAATCTGGTGTATGAACACTGTGGATGTGCATATGAGTCTGACATGCAGATTATCACAGGAACAGCCAAGAATTACTTTTCAGTAATAAAGCTTTCTTCTTAAATCCTTTAAAAATGTTCCAAGCTTAACATTCTCGTGGCTGGGATAGGACTATTTCACAGGAGTGACCTTTGGGAAATTGGTTAATTCCTTTAAAACTTGTTACACTTTTAAAACCAAGCTTTTAACAGTCTTGAAACTAAAATGCATCTGATGTCAGCAACAGGTATTTTGTGCTTTATGGTATTTATTTAAAACCATTAGTGGCACTGTATTTTTAAATACATATTTGAACTTTCTGATTCTGTTCAGGAAAGCAAAACTCCACAGCATTTAGCGATCACAATTATGAAGTGTTTCATGTAACAAATATAGCATGTAATGGTGCTTTTTATGCTGTGAAAGCATTAATGCTTTATATAAGTGTCTATAATATCATAACAGTAATCATGTGAATATAAATCAAAGGTAAAGTGATGCTATGCGTGATGGGTAGATACACTTCAGATGAGTACGTTTTGATAAAGCAATGTGGGAAGATATCACCCGAGATAATCAGAGATGTTATTAGGAAATAATCAGAAATACATCTTATATTAACTGAGACTCTCATTGCTTTAAACAAAGGCAGTGAAAATGGATTTGCTTGATTGTGTTGAAATGGACTTGGCTTATCCAGTTGGAATGCATTGAAATACAGCTCAGTGACCACTGACAGCATAGAATCATTATGCCACATAAGTCAAGCTGAGCGTGTGTGACATCACGGGAGAGATGTCCAGCCTCAGTCCCCTAATCCTGACACAACGAGATATGGGGATATTTAGTGCCTAATTAAAGATACCAACTGGCTGCTCTGTGCCATTATATACAACGTTGGTCTTCCAAGGGCTGTCAGTATAATGTTGAGCAAAGCAGTGTAGGGTGCCTGAGAGAATTCAGCCTGGAGAATTTGGAATTTGAATGTTAAATGAATTCATTATTTTTCACAGATGTAATTCTGTTCATAAATGGTAAGGAGAAAATTAGTCCTACCATGATTTCAGAAGGAATTTGCATCTGTACGTCTTTATTTGCTTCTTTCAGTAAAACTTAGCTGGAAATGCTTGGAAGAATATTAGACGTAGTCAACTCTTAATCATTGTGCTTACATACTAACAAAACAATGTTCTCCTGTGATCTGTTCATCAGATTCATATGTCATATGGCTCTTGAAGAATCAAACATTCTCATAAAAAACTACTGCTAGTAGCTTGAACTTCTGTGTGGACCATCTTTGATTTGAATAAAGTCACATTTAGGAATTCTTTGGCTCATTATGATTGGAACGCTGGTATTTATCTTAAGGAAAGGCATGACAGAAGGAAGACGTGGTTGGATTCAGTAATACAGACCTCTAATGAGATGAGATGTTGTTCTTTGCTTTACGTGTGTGTTTGCCTGAGGTATATGTTTCTTCAAACCCACAAACTTAAAATGCGTCATCTAAAAAACATTATGCTCTGGTTGCAGCAAGTCTGGCAAGCAGCGCCTGAAGTGAATTGAGACTTAATTCTTTGCAGTGCATACAGCTAACGATACATTTCATTCTATAATATGCACAGTAGCCCACTGCTCTACAGCCTAAGACAAATATCACTGGTGTCTGGTGTAACTTGGGAAAAAATTCTACTAGGAAATAATTTGTGAGAGGAAAAATGTGAATGTTTAACACCTTGCTTCACATTTAATGTCTTCTGGGTTTTGTTATTAATAAAAATGTTTGTAAGGTTTTTATTTCATAGGAATTAACCTGCTCCTGTTTATAATTTCAAGAAAGTAATAATAATTACCTTCATCATGTGTTCTTTTCCACTACAGTTTGCTGAGATATCACAAATATGGAGCTTTGACAGTGAGCAACTCTAGTTGTTCTAGTTTCTACTAGAGTTTGAAAGTCTTTCATAAAAATAAAAATTCTAGAATTAATTCTTGATTATTACTCATAATTCATGCTAAAATGGAGAATGGAAATAAATACAGAAATTATGGTGCAGATCTTTGTTTTTTCAGGAGATCTCAGCAGGCCTTTGAAATATCTTTGGCGCAGACATGCAGAAATCCACATTTGATATGTGATACACAGATACAGAGCCTACGTTTGTTCTTTTTGAAAGGGCTGAAGATTTATCTTGAGGAAATCCTTGACTAACTGGGAAAACTTCCAAAATTATTTGCAAGGTATGTTTGAAATCTTTGCCTACATCCAGTTCAGAAAGCTTTGGGAATTATGAATAGAAAATGAGCTCTTCACAACAATCTGAGCTGGTTGAGAAATACAGAAAAATTCAGTAATAATGTCTAGATGAGACAAATATGTAATAATAATAATGAAGAGAAGCAGAAAAAATAGCTTCAATTCCAGAATTCTGAAATGTTGTAGTATCTTACTTCCATGTTTGAATTTTCTCATTTTTGCTCGCTACAGCAGTGAGCAGTGTGTAACAGAAATGGATAGACTGTGTTTATTGCCTCGGCTGGCGGTTGTTATATCATCTCTAATACATTCCCACAGAGCAACCTGCGATTTACTGTATAATTTTAGTATAAATGCATTATGGGAAGTGAAGGGCAGTTACATATCCCAATTCCTTCTGGGAACTGAGGGTAAAAGCAGTGAAACTACAAGCCCTTTGAAGGTGAAGGCAGATGAAGGAGGTTTAAAGCAAACCAGTTTAATTTTATTTGGAGTAATGTTTGTTTGAATTTCACTTAACTGTAGTAGTGGTTTAGAATTTAAAAACTGGTAGTTGGGTAGAGGAAAGAAACCCAAATTATCGCCCAGGGAGAAGATGGCAGGAAGAATTCAGCTATTTTCTGTTTTGCTTGGCAGCCATAAAGGACACGAACCTCTTCCATGTGCAGCAGAACCAACAAAAAACACAGTTCTGAGCTGAGAGCTGTTTTCTTGTGCTACTGATGTTCCGCTGTTTACTCAGCATAAAAGACAGTAAAAAATGGGGATATTTATAATATTTTATCTCTTTTTGTCCTGTTTTTCTAATATCTATAAATATTCCTTTATACTTTTTTCTGCATCTTCTTAAATTCCAAACCCACTCTACTTTTGAGCAAAAATTAGACCAAGATATCTCACCTAAAGTGCAAAGTTACTAATGAACAAATGACAACTGAAGATGAAGGAATATAAAGGGGAAATGTAGGTTACAGATTTTTCCAATGCTCTTTTCAGTGCTAGTACTGGCTAAAGAATTTACATTCCATTCATCGTACACCTAATAGATGATTTGGGAAATAAACTATTTTGCAAATACCTTAATGCTTTATCGGAACACTTCTTCAGCACGCTGAAGCACCCCTGATATTTACAGCGCAGGTACCTGTGCCAAATGAAGTAAGCAGGTGACCTGGTTGACTGTATACAACTAATAATACAATTAACAGTACCCAATTTCTGGTGCTATAAAAGCTATTTATATCATTTCAGGGTATGCTCCCTGAGGTTTTAAAACCTGTTCGTATGATAAATGTGCATTTCCTGTAAGGATAGTTAAAATGTCAGTGCTTTAAAATCTTGGGACCTTCAGGGCTGGAAACAAATACTCTGAAGCCAATTGGGAAGCTGGCAACATTTCATCTCTGGAGGAAAAAGCTCCCATTTCTAGCTCTGTGGAGTGACCTAATACTGATTTTTAAACTCGGTGCTCAATATTTCTGGTTCAGCATTTGGGGCCAGTGTAACCTGGGAAGGGAAAGGCTGTAAGAGAGATCTTGGTGACGAGAAAGAAACCTGTTAAGGTGACAAAATAATTATAAATGTCTTGCAGCTCTTGGATGTTTGACATGTTCAAAATACTTCTGGCAGAAATGAATTCATAGAATCACAGAGTCTTAGGTTGGAAGAGACCTTTAAGATCATTGTGTCCAACCATTAGATCATCATCCAACCATTAGGTAGAATATAAAATCATAGAATCATTTAGGTCGGAAAAGACCTTTGAGATAATCAAGTCCAACTGTTAAGTCAAAGCTGTCTGGCCAGTACAATTCATTACCTGCCTCTGATTTTTATTGCAGGGTTAGCATTTCCATGTGCATCTTTTAAGAGAACTGGGATCGTTCAGGGAGCTGTCTGCACTATCACCTTAAAGGATTTCCACTGTGAATCCCTCGTGGACCCCAGTGCTACATCCTGGGCTTCAGACTAGGTATCCTCCAGCATCCCTGTGTGCGTTCCTGTAAGGTGATGTGGCTGGTTTCTACAGCTTAGGATGGTGTTGCCCAAAGGAGTCAAGGTAAGAGGAATAGCCTCAAACTCATGTGCAACCTGTTCCATGCTTCTGTCTTTCTACATTTTTGTCCCTTTCTGCTTCTACAGTTATGTTTATTTCTCTTTCCATTATTATGCCAGTTTTCAGATGTCCTTTGCTATTCACATTGCTGTGCTTTCAAAGCTTTGCTTTGTTTGACATTATCTCCCTGGTAGTCTAAGGTGGATTGGTGATTCTTTTAATAGTCATTGAAATAAAATGTTGGATTGAAATTTAGTTTTTTAAAAATTAAATTATAAATATACTGCCTTGTTAAACAATACATTTAATGTCTGGTAAAACAAATATTTCCTTCGTTGCTACTTTTGTTATTCACTTTGGTGAAAATATGCCCAAAAGAAAAGCCCAAATAGTTTTAGTAATACAATATTTTTAATTTTTTTTTAAACTGTTTTTGGCATAACTTACAAGCCCCAAGTTACTAATTAACCAGCAGTATCACCAACCTTCTGTTTACTGTCTGATGCTGTTCAGTCCCTTTTTCAAAAGCTTAATTTAAAAGAAATGCAACCAAAGAAGAACAAATAGACTGTCTCATCCATGAAGGGTGATTATGAATCTTTGACTTGCTTGGAAAAAAAAAAATAAAAAAAAAATCTGTGCTACTCACTCTGGCCCACAGCCCTTTTGAGTTATAGATCTTTCATAGTGAGGGAAGGAATTTAGCACTCAACCTTCATGGGTGAAATAGCCTATTCATATTCAGGAACAGGTAGCAAAAAATTATAAATGGATTTAAAGAGATGCCAAGATTATGATCTGGAAATATCAATTATTATAAACTAGTTGTAGTTTCTTCCTCCCATTCTACTTGTATTTCATATACAGGATCTAGCACTTAGACACTTAATACTGAATAGAACGCTAGAATCATTAACACAGCTACAGAAATAGCATTACCTTTAAAACAAAATGAAAAAAATTCTTTTAAAAGTACCTAAATTCCTCCCTAAGGACGAAGTGGACAAGCTACTATAGTACATTTCATAGAATCATTCTTGTTGGAAGAGACCTTCAAGATCATCAAGTCTGTCTGTTAACCCAGCGCTGCCAGGTCACCACTAAACCATGTTCCTCAGCATCACATCTATACAGCTTTGAAACCCCTCCAGGGATGAGGACTCCTCCATTGCCCCGGGCAGCCTCAGCCAGGCCTCACGTCCAGTTTAAACCTCCCTTGGCACAACTTGAGGCCGATTCCTATTGTCCTGTCGCTTGTTACATGGCAGAAGAGACTGACACGCCACCTGGCTCCAACTTCCTTTCAGGGAGTTGTTGAGAGTAAGAAGGTCTCCCCTGAGCCTTCTTTTCTCCAAGCTCAACAACCCCAGGTCCCTCAGCTGCTCCTCAAGACTTTTGCTCTGGATCATTTCAGCTGATTCTGACTATGATCACATTTGGCAGGACTAGCATTGGTGCAAGGTACCTTAGAGTAGGTTGCCTGTGACTGAGGAATAAAGTATTTTGTGGCATCTGTTGCATGAGGTACAGTGTTTTAATGGCACTACAGTTTGTGCTTCCCTGGCCACTGTACCCTTTCCATATTTATGGTAACTTGAGGATGGTGAGATGAAGACATACCCTTACTCTAGAACTGATTACAAACATCTAACATCACATCTGTTGTGTCCCATCATGCCACTGACACCAACAGTGTCCTCTTCAAGTTCCACTTCCCCTGAGAACTAACTCCTCCTGAGGGGACAATTCCTGAGCGGGGTTCTTTCTTGGCAAATGAGAACTAGAAAACATATCCTAGACTCACCTGAGTCAACTTCAGGCTCTTAACTAAACCCTACTCACAGTCACTGGAGAGAGAGACAAATAATGTGCTCTTTCTGCTGATCCTAACCTAGATGTCTCTATTAGCTGTCTACAGTCACCAGGAATAAAGCTCATGATACAAAATTTGTCGTCTTGAGCTCAAATTTAAAGAAGGATGGCCTGAAAGTTGAATTTCTAGCTGGGGATAATTAACATTCAAATGGCACCTGCATGGAGCAGATTAGAGTCAACCTGTCATCTTTCTCAACTGCTCACATAAGAGAACATCATTACTAGGGCACCAGGTAAAATAGCCTGAGGCTTCTCTAGGATACATTTTGCAGCAGTGCTCTGTAGGAATGAGAACAGATGGAAGGGAGTAGATGGTAGCTGCGTGAGGCACCCAGTGATAATGCAGTCACTGCCTCAAGAAAAGAGAAAGCAGAGGACCAGAGGCTGGGAATGGAGATAAAATGCCAGGAGATAAAATGGTGGTGAAGGTTTTTCTGTCAGGATGTGAAAAGATACACCTGGAATAGCACTACCCTGATTTTTGCCAATTTACAGGTAATATATTCTGCAAATGACATTCTGCTATACATTAGTAATAAAAAAATACTATTTTTCCTGCTCTGTTTCCTCTTCCCCACTATGGGATTAAAAACACTAAGAGAAGGATCAGAAAAGGAAAGATGAGGAGCTGTTGCTTGACTCTTTAACCCTCTCTGAAAACCCCACAGCACAGTATGATCATTCTTGCAAAAACCACAAATTGCTTTCTGGCAACATAGAGTGGGTAATAACCTTGCAGAAGCAAGTAGTGTCTAAATACCTAGTTGTACTAGCTGTGAAGGAAGCCCATTTGTTTCAGCAGTACAATGCTACCACTACAGAAGAACATCTCGACTCTCTAGAAGTGAAGTTTGCCTGATTCTCAGCAGGGAAGGAAGCCTGAAGGGCCTCTTTCAGCAACTGTTAAGTTGGAGTTTTAAAAGAGCAGTTGGAAGGTCCATGAGCTTCTTAATGACTGTTTTTCTTGATATTCCAAAGATTGGCTTTTGTGTACTAAGAAGCTTTTGGCCTGATTTGTCAGTTAACTCTTTATATCCTGTTGAAACAATTCTATATATCTGTTGGGTCTCGTGTGTGTGTATATATGTAGATTAATTTTTATATAGATCATGGCTGTGTATTTGCAAGCATGCATAAATTTACATACACATATCTGTGCATTTTTTATATATATAGGTGCATCTATATGAATTTATTCAAGTTTTCTTTTCAATTCACTTTCTTCTCTGTTTTCTGCATCCTGAAGTAGACCACCTACAGATGTTTGAAATACCTTTCACTTGGTCACCACTATAATACCAAGGTGGTAAAAGTGCACTGGTTGTTAATAGGTTTAAGCAACTGTCTTTGTTATGCTCCTGGGCCTAATTCTTGGTCACATCAAATTGCTGAAACTCTGCTAAAATTGTTACATTGGCTTTCCTGGAGCATTTTATGTTCTCTGAGGGTTTGGCCTAAAAGTCTTGTAGCTGTGACCGTGGACTAGAATACACAAAAATCCTCAGGGCATGTCTGCTAACCAAAATAGAAGGGTTTTTTTTGGTCCTTTCTCCTCATTTTTCAGGCATTACTGTGTGAACCTCTCAAGCAGGTTCCTTGCATGTACCTCTTCCCCACCGTGCATGACAATGCTAAGTCACGAAAATTGAGTGAGCCACCACTTCAGAGGTACAGTTCAGTCACTATAGTAGAAGAATTCAGTGTTTGATTTTCTCTTGAAAAAATATAGGGAATCCAGGACACTCTTACTGCAAACGAGGTGATATCAAGGAAATGAAACTTCATTCTCTCCTGGGAATGACTGCAAGCTTTTTCATACTTGGTGAGCTTCAACCAAAGGTGGCACTAGGGGATCGCGAGTAGCAGTTGTTAAATACACCACTGTGCTCTACATCCTCTCCCTGGAGTTGTCTTCTCTCCTTGATTCCTTTCCCTCCACACTTTTTCAGGTGATCTTTGCTGAAAATGGACAAGTCTTGTCATTTTGACGCAGGCTGGAGATACAGAGGTGGGAACGGTGATGGGGATGGAAAGCTTTGTTAATCTCTTTCTTTAATACTGAAGGAAGATCTACTTACTGTGTGTCTATCTGTGCAGGATGGTGTTAATTCTGGTAAGGAATGTATCTGGATTAAATTATGGTTCCAAAAATCCTTCACAAATGAGATATATTAAGATAGCAGTAATTTCTCCTCCTCTATATCATGTCTGCCAAACTCAAAATCCCTCTAGTCCTCTTGTGCTCCAGGTCCATGTATATTGAGGAGACTTCAGAAAACATTTCCACCAGTGGGCTTCAACCGCTGACCTGCCTGTGTTATCTTGATAGCTCAAGATAACAAGTTTATTGTTTTAAGAGGACCACTGAAATCAGACCTTGGGGCTGCTGGGGAACTCACTGAAGAAAGATTTGTGTCTTCTGATGAGTAAATTTGATCCTGAGTGACTTTGTATCAGATTTCCTAAACGTAAAAGAGAGTTACTTTTATTTATCTATCTACAAGATTGTTGACTAAATAACATATATGTGAAGTATTACTCGTTTTAATCCATTTGAAACATGTTTTGTAGACTAGCACCAGGTTAAAAACCTGACAAATTATGTTGAATCAAGAATTGTATTGTGTCTCATCAAACAGTGTAAAATCACCTTCATGTACATCACCCTCTTCCAGCACTTTCCCTCCCCTTTGTGCCATTATAAGTAATGTAAGAGATGAGGTGAGCGCTGCTTGCATTAGAGCACAGCATCCTGCTTGATGCTATGGACCAGCAGAGAGGTGAGGACACAGATTTACTAATGCCACCTTGAGCTTTGACAAATACATCTTTTGAGTTGCATTTTGTGTGACTCCAACATAAACAAAAATGCACTATTAATTTTTTTTTAGAAGGGCAAGGCAGCATGTTCTCCACTCTAACGTCATACCTGCGCTCCCTGCCTCTGGTTGGGACTTTGATCGTTATGGCGCTTGTTTCTGTCAAGAATTCATAGGCACAAAGGGTTAATAGACTGCATGTGAAATGGTGACTGCATCTATTAAAAAATAGATGAGAGTATGTTCTCTGCCTGCAGTACGTGTTCTAGAGCTGCTTGTGCATTGCCAAGATCTTCCTGAGATGTAGGCAGCATGCCACCTTGGTGCGTGTGGTGTGAGAAGAATTTCTGATGAACTTGGGTGAGAGGAGAGACTCTGTCATATTGTGGGGGAAAAAAGCCAGCTCTCCAAACAAGAGTGGGAGAGCATGGAAAATTGGGGAGTTTTATAGGTCTCTTGCCCTTCCCTCCCTCCCTCCACAGCTCTTTATTTGTTTAAATAATTTGTCCAGTATGTGTGAACTATACAAGTAACGCCCCCTCTCCCCCCCAGCCCTGCACTAATGACACGGTTTAAATTACTACCATGTGCTATGTTCTCGGCTGCATTAACCAGACCACACTAAATACATGCTAGTCATGTCAGGGGCCTGATTGAAACTCAGAAGAGCAAAGAAGATACTCAAACCTGATCTTGAATCTTGGTCCTAGTGTGATACAGATCATTTTGGTTTTGCTGTCTCAGAGAGAGTGGAGAGAGACTGAATGCCAAAAATGCTTGCCCATGGGTAGTGGTAAATAGCAATGTTTCAGACTTCCCTGAGGGAACTAGGGTTTTTAAAGAGACCTGAAGAGATAATTTTGGAACAGGCTGCCCAGAGAGGTTGTGGAGTCTCCTTCTCTGGAGAGATTCCAAACCCACCTGGATGTGATCCTGGGCATTCTGCTCTGGGTGACCGTGCTTTAGCAGGGGAGTTGGACGAGATGATCTCCAGAGGTCCCTTCCAACCCCTGCCATACTGAGATTCTGTGATCTTCTGATGTAAATGGGTGCAGGTTCCTTAGCTGATTTTGGTTTCCTAGGTGTCTACAACTAAAGGGCCTGTTGTTGTCATGGTCAGGACAAAACTGCTGCAAACCTGCTCCCTGCTGTTGGTATCATTCTTCTGCCTTTCTGTGAAATGAACCAGGGCCAGAGGGAGAGCTTTGCCTCCTTGTCGGTCCCACGCTGAGCAGCAAAGCTGGGGCACTGTTTGCATTGGGTGTGGTAGAAGATAATTAATAGGCTGCATCTTTTTATCCAGCACCTTTCTTCCCTATTAATATTTACTTCTCAGTGGAGATCATGGTAACTACTGCCTGCTTGCTTTTGGTGAACATATCATAATATATTTTCTGGTATAAATTAATTGCTTCTCAGATTCTGAAGGCTGAATTGAAGGGAGATGGACCTGAATGCTATGTAAATGCTCAAACCTGTTAAAATGATGATCTAATTAAAAGAAAAAAGTTTTAAACAAATAAAATCCACTGGATGCCAGTCGTTAAATGCAGTAATTCTCTGAGCTCTGTCCCACTTCACTGTACACTTTAGTCTTTGTATGGAGGGAACACAGGAAATAATCAGTCTTTTCAAAATACCGTATTTCTGACTAAAGGTAAAAGTTTAACTTTTTTTCTTCCAACTCACTTTTTTGAATCAGTGTGCTTATATTTTGTTAGGGCTGGAGAAGAAACAGGGCAGAAATTAGCATGACTTAAGCTAGGATTAGAAGGAAAGCATACCCTCGAATTTCTTGGTTGGTTACAAGAATGATTCTTTTTTTTCATTGCTTGTTTGCCTTTGGATTACTGCTTTAAGGAGCATGCATTCCTATAGAGACTGAGATGAATGTGTGAATGTAAATTGTTATTTATACTTCAAGGCAATTTTATGTCCTTAAAGTTCAGCTATTTGTGTTTTCTTCCTTATAGAAATTTCGTCTGAATGGCCATGGTAAATTATTCCAATATGTATTCATCTTAGTCTATTCTACTGCCTCTTTCAAAAGCAAGCAAGAATAAGGTTGGTTTTTCTGGTGTTTGTAAAATATACAACGTATTGTCTCTTTCAGGCAACTGAAAATCACATTCAGGTTTATGCAATGATTTGAAATGCCTACAGTGCAGTCTGGTAAGATGCTGGTTGTCCTCAGGGTCAGTTAAATTCTCTAGAGTGACCAAGTTCTCAGCAGTCATACTGTATGTACAGGATCAGGACCAAAATTTGTTTTATTTCCCAGCTGGATACATGCTAACCTACCATCTTGACAAAAGGGGAGGAGGAAGATTCAGTCTGCGTGATGCAAAGACCCTGGAAACCCAGACTAACCTTTAGCATTTTGTTTTCAAGAGAGAAACAGGCAGAATTTCTGCCAAGATGTTTGGAAAAGTTGCTTTGTTCAGACTGAAATGTGAAGTAGAGAGTCTCTCAATTAGGCAACAATTGTCTGGGTATTCAGAATCTAAAGGAAAATAGGAATCCATTAATCTGATTGAAACACTCTGATGTTGCCTTTGAACAGAGATGCAGATATTGTCACATTTCTTTTAGAATTAGCACAGTCTGAGGTCTTGTGGAACTGCTGATTTTACAAGATCAGGGATAAGGTACATTAGCTCCTTCGGGAGCAAGAGCAAGCTTTGAAACTGTAGCGTAAAAAAATGCAAGGTTTAGGTGTGGTAAAGACATTTTCACTTGAAAGCCAGCCATAGTTCAGTAAAAGGCTCGTGCTGAACCTGAAATTTTGCCTGCTCTTTGTGTCACTCCATTAAAGTTCATGTGAGCATGAAGGCTAAGCCTGTCTAAAGTGATTTATTAGATGGAAGTCAGGAGCACTGAAGAAGATTGGAAAGAGCAGAATTCATGGGAATAGTCAAACCTGGTACTACTGAGCTGGGCTGTTTCTTCTAGGAACAATGCAACGCTAATCTCAGGAAACCCTAAAATGCATGCAGGGGCAGAAATACTGTGCTAGCTTCTACTTGCTGTTGCTTACGCCTGGATGCTAATATTAAGTATGTCATTAAAAAGTGAAACAAGGCTTAGGCCAAGCCCTGGGCTGGCAAGATATTCAGCAGAGTGATGTATGAATCAGTCATACTTATTGTGTAAAGAAGAGAACATGTTTCAAAGGCCAAAGGGCACTTTGTCCTTTCTTTTCCTTGCTTTCTTAAAAGGCAGGGCTCTGGGATGGGAGTTATAGGATGTTTAATTCAGCTGCTGTGCTGTGCTAAATGCTATAACGTATTAAATGCAAGCTTTCCATCTTTTTGTGCTATCTTATTCTGAAAACTAATACAAGAATCCAGAGTAAAAAGGCTTCATGTCAATTGAGCATCCTAGTCTCATGGTTATACAAACTGGCAAGCCAGTGAGAGCTCTTTAAGCCTCCCATATGATTGCGGTTTCCTTTCTGATCAGGTTAGTTGTGCAGTACTGCCAGTCTCCTGGTGTAGACACAACTTACAGTATTTCTGTGCTGCAAATGCTGTAACAGCAGCACTGCTAGAAATAGGCCACTCAGTATGTGCTACGGGCTTAGCGTGGTTAAATGAAGTGAGGGGGAGATGAAGAAACATGTGAGAAAACAGGAAATGTATTTCTCCTTTCCCAAAGGACATTCATGTGTTTTCATTGTTCTGGGTTAAGGAAGACAGTAAACAGAGAGTATCTGGAAAAGTCTTGGTGAGAGACATTACAGCATGCATCTTCTCTGTCATGAGATACAAAGTCCCCAAGGCTAAAATGCCAACTTCCTCTTCATGGATGGGAGAGCTGTGAAATTTTTGCAGTATCCAAAAATCAATGATCATAGAATCACAGAATGCTTTGGATTGGAAGGGACCTTTAAAGATCATTTAGTCCAACCCCCCTGCACAGAGCAGGGACATCTGCAACTAGAGCAGGTTGCTCAGAGCTCTGTCCAACCTGACCTGGAATGGTTCCAGGGATGGGGCGTCAACCACCTCTCTGGGCAACCTGGGCCAGTGCTTCACCACTCTCATTGTAAAATATTTCTTCCTTCTCTCTACCCTACATCTTTCTCTTTAAGTTTAAAACCATCACCCCTCCTCCTGTTCCAATGTGCCCTGCTGAAAAGTCTGCCTCATCTTTCTGACAAGCCCACTTTAAGTACTGGCAGGCCACAAGAAGGTCTCCCCAGAGCGTTCTCTTCTCCAGGGTGAGCAAGCCCAACTCTCTCAGCCTGGCCTCCCAGCAGAGGAGTTCCAGCTCTTGCATGATTGCTGGGGCCTCCTCTGGCCCTGCTCCACTGGGTCCATATCTCTCCTGTGCTGAGGACTCCAGAGCTGGGCTCAGCACTAATGATGAGGTCTCACCAGGGTGGAGGGGAGGGGCAGAATCCCCTCCTTTGACAATGACAATGATACTCTTGATATCCAAGACATAAACGCCATACTTTAACTGGACCATCCTATCCTGTGCCTGGCTCAAATTAATTTGTGTGGAAAAGGACACTTAAGAGAATAGCTGAGTGACCCTGTTCCCTTTTACAAAAGCAGTCAGCATGGCCACAGTGAAAGGGTACTGAAGTACAAGACATACCTCCTGCAGGAAACTCGGGGCTTCTATGGCATACAGCGTGCCTGCACCTGCTGTCCAAAATCCTCAAATAGCAGAGATTCTCTTATAAGTGTGATCAGTTACTGTTTTTCTTACATTGTTTTAGTTTAGATAGTAAAAAAGAACACGTAGCTGCATAAGTGTTTCTGTAGATTTGTCTAGAATGATGTGCTGCTCCTCAGCATCCTTTGCAAATAAGTGGCTGCCGTACCCTCACGACAGACTTGGAGCTGATAAGGAGAAGGCAGCTCACTGTCACTTAGAAAGGCCATCTTGGCTGCTGTCAGTATTGCTTCAGCTGGGACTTTCTGGAGCCTGCTTCTATAAATATATAACAATTCAATTGTGTAATTGCCATTACCAATGTGAATTCAATTTGTCTATATTTTTATACCATAGCATTAGGTCTTAGAATCTTGAGCTGGTATAGATTCTTTTAATGAATACTGATCTCTCCAGATCTTGAGAAGCAGAAATTATTCCATACCCCATCTGTTTCTGATGACTTAAAGTGAAAAATGGAAGCCATTTTCAGGAAACTTGTTTTGCTTTTAATCCAGTGTTGTTTGTGCTGAATAATTTCCTTTGATCACCTGATACAGTAAAATTAAATTAGAGTTCTGATTCCAAGAACTTTTGAGGTAGACTGTTTGTGCTTCTTAAAATTATCAGGGTGTTGTAAGTGAAAAGAGAGTGCTGTGGGGGATGGGATGGGAAGATTCTTGCATACTATCCAGCCATGTATTTCCCCCTCTGAAATGCTCAAAAAATGGAAAAGGAGCCTAATCTTGCTCAGTCTTTCTCCTCTCAACAACAGGAGGATCAGACTAGAAAGGTATGGTCCAGAATGATTATGTGGTCATCACTTCAAGCTAGACAGACACTACTGCCTTATTTTTGGTGAGCCATGATTGGAATCCAAAAATCAATGCATTTAAAGCATAGGCTGGATTCCAACTTGCCTGACAGAAAATGGTCTATGAAGTACCTTGGGCCACAGGGCCACCTTAAATACTTACCTTTATTACTGATTGTTAGTAGCTTATATAAGGTGTTTCTTTTATTTCCTGTAATTCATACAGAATTGTAGCATGCTCTGTCTTCCCCACTCTATTTCTTACCACTACCTTGCCAGGCTGATTGGATGTTTGAGGATTTGCCTGTGAGAGGAAGCTATTCTGCAGACAAAAAGATACTTGAAACAACAGAGCATTCTGCCCAGGAGTCCTGTACAAGGCTTTACTCCTGTTCTGGTTGATTTGTGTGACAGCCTGACCTAGTTTTAGAAGTACAAATCCAGACTTGTATTCAGCACAGTTAATCTCCATTTCTTCTTTTCAGATGGACTTAGCAGAGTTTATAACTGACTTCAGATCTGTGCAGGATCACATCCTTAGTCACTTCTCCGTGTTGATACTGGCGTTGTGTCAAATATAAAGAATACCTGAGTAAACAACCCCCCCAAATATACATGCATGTATATGTTGAAGATGATACTTATTAGTTTAGCCATTGGCCAAATGCCTAAGTACAACTGCTGTCTTAAATAAAGATCTATCTCTAGGCACTAGCTTTAGGCAAACCTTTTGATTTAAGAGCGTAGATCAGCTGTGGTTCTCTGGATCATCGTATTCACTTGATTGAATAACTACTGATTTTAATAGGACTGATATAAGAGGAAGGCTTCTTAGAATTTGAGTGTTAAACAGACTTAGTGAAGGGGCATATTCTATACACTTAAAAGAAAAATTGCACTTCAGACTGAGAAGGTGGAAGAAAATGAAAAAATGCTGTCTCCTCTCTCCTTTTCAGAACCTGCCTGAGAAAGCTGCTTACATGTTGTTACTCTGTGGCCCACAGTGCTGCTTTTGGTACCTCTCAGATGTCTGGTGCTATGTTGTTATGGAGCTGATGTTGATCAGTGGTATCTGTGCAGCTCAGTCTCGTTGGATCTATAATTAAGCCCTTCTGTTATAAACCAAATACTCTGAAAATAATTTTCTTTGGTTACTGCACCTGCCAAGGGAGAGCTCCTGCAGCCTTTAATGGATGCAGGTAATCCTATTACTGCCAACACAAATACTCCATTACAGAAAGGCTGCAGAACCATAACTAAAACTCACTGAAAAATTTTCCAGGAATCTTTTTCCCCCTCCACATCCACATTTGAATATTTTGTAGAAAAATATTGGCCTTTTGGGCCAAGGTTAGATATTCTCTGGAGCAGAGGAGAGATCAGTGCTCAGAACAGCCAGTAGTACGGACTAAAGCATTCTCAGAGGAACATGGAGGTGCAGCTTCAGATGTTTACTTCAGGAAAAAAACCACCCTATCTGTGGCAAATGCTGTAACATTGGGCTACTGCCAATTCTGAGAAAGTCTATTCACCTTTCCACTCCCTAACCCCCAAACTTCTGGTTTCTTTCTACCACAGAGCAAAGCATCAAAGTCTTCTTATAGACAGAATTCTGGTTTTCAGGGAGATGAAACTATACCTTTGTCCTGATCTCAATATACTCTTTTCCCAGGTGACAAGATGTCAGTAGGTGCTTAAAATCCTGCAGCAGTAGAGATGTCTCTCGGAAAGCCATGAGAAAATGCCACCAGCTTTGTTATATGTTCACAAAGTCTGGTCAGGATGGGAAGGTAAATGGAGACTCTGATTTTCATTTCCGCACTTTAATACTATGTTGATTCATACCCGTTAGGTCTCCGCCTGCTATAGCTGATTTAGATTCTAAACAGTGTTAGATATTTATTTTTGTAAAGCTGTGCCATTCATCTTTAATATAATCATGTAATTTACTCTATTAATGCCAGCTGCTACTTTTGGCACAGGTCACCTGGAGTGTTTGGAGCACTATATTAATTTTTCCCTAAACCTATTAGCTAATTCTAAAAATCCATAGAAGTCAGAGCCCTCCACCTCGACAGTCAGGGAGGGTTTATTTTTGTCCACGTTTCTGAATGCCTTCTTAGTTTGACTGAACAAAATCCAGTGAGAGATGGACTTTCATGTTGCTGAGACTTTATTTATTTGTTTGTTTTTCTCCTGAATTGTCCTTGGCAATTCCAGGTAATGCTTTTCAGAGGGAGTTAAGCACATTGTGGAGGATTTATCTCACCTAATGTCTGCCTGAGAACACTGGATCTAATTGGGTCATGGAAGCTTGGAAGCGAAACTTACATATGTCTTACATACGTCCCCACCCATGGCAAGGTGTTTGGAGCTAGATGATCTTTAGAGTCCCTTCCAAACCAAACCATTCCATGATTCTGTGTATGTAATAAGTGTCAGTCACAACTGATCTTGACAGCACTGTCTGTTTAATCCACCTCTCTATGAGGCTTTATGATACATGGTTGGTATCCAGCTCTTGATCTCAGAGCCTTCTTGTGACAGTCCCTTCAATCTGTTCTCTGTTGTACAGAATCGCGTGGTTATGGGGACATCTCTGCATCAGGATCTTCTGGGAGTGGCCACTTAGATTTTGCAAAGCAAAACAGCTGCTGCCTTGGAGAGGATGTTTTT